>JAKSZT010053813.1:3815685-3881572 GCA_026826555.1 Tolypeutes matacus
AGATAGATAGATAGATAGATAGATAGATAGATAGATAGATAGATAGAATGATATGGCAAAGATAGAATGATATGGCAAAGGTGGCAAAATGTTAAAATTGGTAGCTATCTTGGGGTGAGGTAGGGGTAGTTTGGAGTTCTCTATATGGGCTTTGTACAAAAAAATTGTATTTTTGATGTGTGACTCTACTTATTACTGATCTGAAAGGCAAATCCATAAAATGTAATGATAAATCAATGGTTCTGGGCTTGTAATATATAAATTTGTAATTGGTGACAAGAACTATATAAAGGGGGATGAAAGGAGTACATTATTTTTGCATCTGTCATGTAAATTTGAAATTATTTCAAGTAAAAAATTTTTTTAAATGAGGAAGACCTCCTGAATCAAATAGAATGGTTTCCAGGATATATTGTTAAGTGGAAATGAAAAATAGAAAAGAATGTTACCTATTGTTTATGAAAGAGGAAGAAATAAGAAAATATACAATTATGTATTCCTTGTGTAGAAAGAAACATAGGAAGGATAAATAAGAAACTAATTAGATTGGATACTTAGGATAGACAAGAATGGAATTGAAAGAATGGGAGTGAAAAGAAGTAACTGGTGTGTGTGTTTGTTTGTGTGTGTGAGTAATGACAGTTCTTTGAATATACCTTCTTTAGTATGTGTTAATGCTTCACATACTAAAATTAAATAATACAATTAAATTAAAAATCCAGTAAAGAGTGCTGGGTGACCTAAATGGAATACAAACAGAAACAAATGAATCAAACTTTCACTTGTCTTAAATGACACTGAAGAGGGTGGGAGAAGGACTAATCCTTTGTGAATATAGTATGTGGCTTATATACAGTCAGGTTAAAGACAAAACAAACTGTAAACAAACCCTAAAATCTAGTTAGGTGCATCTATGTATGAGCTTCCCCCCCACCCCCCAATGGATGAGCTAGAAAATTTGAAATTCCTTTCTGAGAATTTCAGAATTGATCAAATAAGTAAATATGTTGTGAATAATGGGAACCAGTTTTCTTACTGTTAGAGGAGGGAGTTAGAATTATGGAAAGTGGGGAGGCTAGAATGAATTCTGTGGTGTTGAATTGGAATTTGGAAGTATCAGTACGAATTCATGTGTATATGTATGTGTGGAGAGAGGGGGAGAGAAAGAGAGAGAGAGAAAGTAGGGTATGGCTATACATACATACATACCTGCATATCCTAACTCTGTCCACTGAGAGGTACTAGTAGCAGTGCTACCTCAGGAGCAATGAGCATCCACATCTTGGTTTCTAAATCCCATTCTCCACTTTAAGGAATCAGGGTTCCTTGGGGAAATGGTGATTCCAGGGCTGGGGCTGGGAAAATACAAGATGAGTTTAGAATACCTTTTGCCAGAAAGTAAAGAAACATTGAAAGATGAGGGGATACAGAAGCCAGCTGGAAAGAGTCCTAAGTTGCCAAATCTTAGGTAACAAGACCATCAAAATAAATAATGATGGTAATAAATTATAACCCATTGAATAAAATAAGAATCTATAGGTAGATAAAAAAATAAATAAGTGGCAGAAAAGGGAAAGCTTTTCCTTATAGTAGAAAGCCAACTAATCAACGTAGATGGAATGATATCATTAGAAAACCATATTAGGAACCACTAATGTAGGCAAGAATCATCAATGGATGCAAAAACTTGTGAGCTGAAGCTTGATGAGTAACAATGTATTTACAGAGTCTCAAAGTATCTCCCCATAAGATACCTATTAATTTTTTTAACTTTAAAGTTTTTTTCCTTTATTTTTGAAGGGGCTTTAGATTACATAAATGTTTCATTGAAAATATAGGGGATTCCCATATACCCCACCTACCCTCCCCCATACTTTTCCTCATGTGTACTTTTCTAGTATGTAGTTCAAGGTCAGAGGTAACAACATCTTTTATTAGTGTAGAACATTTGTTAAAATTGATAAACACATATTGAAGCACTGCTACTAACCATGGTCTATAGTTTACATTATGTTTTATGCTTTGCATCCCAATTTTATGGTTTTTGACAAAATGTATAATGGCTTGTATCATTAAAATACCATGCAGAATGATTCAAGGAATGATTGTAACCTTACAGTAGAGAAATCTCCCAAACTAAGTGGTCAATGTTTATATCATGTGCCTCCTGCTATGATGTGCTGAGAAGGGTGCCTCTATGAGATACCTGTCAAATGAGCACATCTGAATCTAATTATGTGGTAACATCAGCCAAAGTAAGGGACATTCTGCAAAACAAGAGAATTCTTCTAAAAATGTCAACGTCATAAAAGACCACCTGTTCTAGGTTAAAGGTGACCAAGTACCATGTATGACTTGTTTTTTTGCTATGAAGGACATTATAGGGACAATTGATGAGATCCAAATAAGATTTATTGGTTAGACAGTAGAGTTGTACCCATGCTAATTTCTTGATTTTGATAATTGCATTGTGGTTTTATAAGAAAATGTTCTTGTTATTAGGAAATACACACTGATGTATTTAGGGATATTAGGACATGATATCTATAACTTACTTTCAAATGTTTTAGAAAAAAATTAGACTTATACATACTGTATCAAATTATCACAATTTCGGTGGCTTCAAACAACAGAAATCTCTTGCGATTCTGAAGACCAGAAGTCCAAAATGGTTTCACTGGGTAAAAATCCAGACAAACCTGTTTCCTTGCTTTTTCCTGCATCCAGAGATGCCTCCCTTGCATTGCTTGGCTCATGGCCTTTTCCTCCATCTTCAAAGCCTGAAGTATAGCATCCTCCTTCAGCAGCCACATTGCCTTCTTCTCCTGTATCAAATTTCCCTCTGTCTTCTTCTTATCAGGACACCTGAGATTGCATTTAGAACCCACCCAGATATTCCAGGACAATCTCCCCATCCCAAGATCCTTAACTTAATCAAATCTGCAATGTCTCAGATGGTAAATGATAGCATTTGGGGGATCTGGGTCAAGCATCTATGAGAATTCTTTGTAATATTCTTGCAACTTTCCTGTAAGTCTAAAATTATGCCCAACAGTTAGAGAGAGAGAGAGAGAGAGAGAGAGAGAGAGAATCTGGGAAAGCATATAAAGCTAGCAAAGTGCAAGTCAGAACCTCTGGTTCCTGTTTGATAAGCAGAGCTGCCAGAAAGTCTTGGTATAACGTGGGCACATTTCTGCTTTATTGATCCTGGATGCATGATTTTATGATATAATTTTTCATACTGAACATTGGAGTGCAGGAATCTCAAAACGTGAGCCACCATTAGTCCATGTCCCTTGTTTTGTAGATGAAGAAACAGAAGAGGCTCTTCCTTCTTCCTGTCCCCTGCATGCTTGAAGTGAGCCCTCTGTGGATATGGATCTGCTGAAACCCAGGGCCTGGGAGGTATGGAGGGTGCAGAGAGGGTGAGGATAACTTTTATTATCTCCCCAGGGAGAAGTTCCCACCTGCTACCTCTTTCCCCACTTGCTACACATACCTACCAGTCTGGGTTTTATGGACATTTGGGACTTGAGGGGTTTCACACTTAAGATCTGCCCTTTGCTCTCTTGCCTTGGCCAGTTCTACTCTTATCATCCCATTCTAGTATGTCATTCAAGGTCAGAGGTAACATGCACAAACTGAGGCATCCATGAAGAACAACCAACCAACCAACCAACCCAACAAACAAAAACTATTGTAGATTTCCTGTGCAACCCCTTGACAAAGGCACAGCATTAGGAAGTGTATTAGCCAGCCAAAGGGGTGCTGATGCAAAATACCAGAAATCTGTTGGCTTTTATAAAGGATATTTATTTGGGGTAGAAGCTTAAAGTTACCAGTCCATAAAGCATAAGTTACTTCCCTCATCAAAGTCTCTTGCCATGTGTAGGGGCAACATGGCTGCCAACATCTGCCAATAGTTCAGTCTTCTTGGGTTTCTCTCTTCCCAGGGTTCTGTTTATCTCTGGGCTCAGCTGCTGTGCTCTCTCCACAAGGCCAGCTGTAGACTATCAGGTGAACAGCTCTGTCTCTCTCCCTGGGGCTTCTGCCATGTCGAAGGAGCCTTCTCTATTCCTCTGTGTGTTCACTTCCCAGGCTCCAGCTCAAAACTCCCAACTCTGTCCTTTTCCATGTCTTTTCTCTGTGAGTCCCCACTCACCAAGGGACGGGAACTCTATGCCCTACTGACATGGCCCAATCAATGTCCTAATCATAATATAATCAATTGAAAGTGATACCTCTGACAGACCAGTTTACAAACATAATCCAATAACTATTTTTGGAATTCATAAACAATGCCAAACTGCTACAGGAAGCAAGAACGTATTTCTAATATTGCTGGTGTTGATCACTTTCTCACACATTCGTCACCTCCTCTGAAGTCTCTCTCCTGTCCCTTGATGTTCACACAATCATTTCTCTTTCTTTTCTTTTTTTTTTTTTTTTTTTTATTTGAGAAGTTGTGAGTTTATAAAACAATCATGTATGCCATACAGGATTCCTTTCTTCTTTATATTGTTTTATTTCTCTCTGCACTTTTTTTCACAGAGAGGGAGAAAGGTGGGAAATTGTTCACATCTACTTACCAAGAAATTTTCTAAAGCTCACTGAATTTGTATGGATTCATCTCTTGAAAGCTTAATAGGTTTTTTTAAAAATTCAGAATGTGGACTTTTCCCAACTCCTTCCCTTGCTTTCTGACTGCTACCCCCACACCCCACCCTGGTTTAAATAGTCACTTCTTTTCCCAGTTTCCCAGATGGCTCGTGGTTTGAGGGAATGTTCTGGGTCCACTGCAAAGTTTGTGAGGCACACCAGCTCTGGAGCTACATTGCTAACTCAGTTTGTTTGTCTGTAAATGGGGATAATACTAGACTCAGCATCCTTTGCAAATGGCTCTTTGGAGTTGTGCAACTCGGCAGCCCTGCTTTGGGGAAACAAGTTACTCATGGCCAGATGAGTACTGACTGTTGCTAAGGTTGGGGGTGGAATTAGTTGTAGAACTGGGTCCAACAATACCACCACACAGGCGTTGGATGGAGACAGCATAACTCACCCTTGATAAGACTTACTAGCTATTTGTTTCATGACACTCTCTGGGCCTCGGTTTCTATAACTCTAAAAAAAAAAGAGGTGGGACAAGATCATTTTTTAGGTCCTTTTTGCTCTAAACTCGTAGCTCTTTATGTTTCATTTGTTTCATTCACCTATTAACTTATGGATCGATTCAGAGGCAGATTCACTTTGAAACAAATGAAGTTTAAGCCTCAGTGTCCCTGACTTGTATGAGCCCCTTCCAAGGTGTGACAGTGTGAAGCTTTTTGTGGACCCCAGAAACTCAAGTCCTTAGAGCTAATCCACTCCTGTGCATGTAAACCGATTGTAGGTGGGAACTCTTGATTAAATTACTTCTGTTAAGGGTCTTTGATTAGACTGTGGGACCCAGGGTTGGCCTTAATTCTCTAACTGGAGTCTTTTATAAATGGAGGAATCAAAGCAGCAGACAGAGAAAAGTGACAGAGACAGAGAAACCCCAAAAGGCTGAGAGAGAGGTCCTGGAGCCTGGCTACTGGAATCAGTGGAGCACAATGGAAAGAGGCCCCTGGAGAGGCCCCTGGCCTCATCCATAGCTGAGCTTGGGGAGAAAGTAAGCCTGGAGGAGAAGGCAGGGACTGGCACAGCCTCCATTATGTCCTGCCTCGGGCCTCATCACCCACAGCTAAGTTTGGGGAGAAAGCATCTTTAGCTGATGCCACCGTGTGCTTGATCGCCCACCGCTGTGACTTGGTGAGACAGCATCTCTTGATGGTGCCTTGATTTGGACACTTTCATGGCCTCAGAACTGTAAGCTTTTAACCTAATAAATTCTCATTATAAAAGCCAAAGCATTTCTGGCATATTGCAATAGCAGCCCTTAGCAAGCTAAAACACAAGGCCCTGTATTCAAACAATTTATTGTTTTTCTTATAGTGCTTCCTTTCCCCACCCTGGTTGTGTAAGCTTCAGGCCCCACAAAACCCAGTGCGTTTGCTAAGCCTCTATTGAATACCTGCTCTACGGTCAGACACTGCACTGCCTTGGTGCCTGCTGTGTCGCTCACAGATGCACCATCTCGAGCAAATGATCCCCTCTTTGAGCCTTGCTTTTCTCATCTCTAACTCCCAGGTTGTGGTGAGGAGCCCATGAGGAGGCATTCGCAAAAGCACTGGGCACGGAGCAGATCCTCCAGCAACCCTGACCCCATCCCTGTCTTCAAGAGGAAGGGGGAAGATGCTCTCAGAGAATTTTAGTTGGGAGGCTCAGGATTGAGACGTATGCTGCAGGACACAGCCCCTGAGAAGCAAACTGTGGCATCTGCCCCTGGGTAATATTTCAAAGGACTTTTGAGTTAGCAGAGGCCAAGGGATGGCTGGATATGGGAAGTCTGGGCACCTCCCTAGTGGAGGGCAACAGAGAATTTTGAGTGGAAAATTTCTGCAGAGGCTGAGACTCCATCCTGGGAGAGTGTACAGGAAATCCTGGGGGGAGGAGGTAGGAGGGGAGTCGGGAAGGAAGGGAAGGTGGGAAACCTGGCTACCTTAGTAGGGTGGGCAGCAGCCCTATACCTCCAACAAGGTGACAGCTAATCCATTAAGGGAAACTAGCCTGCCTTTCAACAGAGAGGAAGCAGGGAGGTGGCCACCAGAACCAGGAGGACAGGCTGGGCCAGCAGTGGCCCTCCCCAGGTCACAGGTCAAAGGACAGGTCACAACCTCCCTGCCTTGGATGAGAAGGACCCTGAGAAAATATTTATTGTGGGTCCCTATCTATATAAATAATATGATGAAAATTGTATTCCATATTCATGGGGCCATGTGAGGTTGGGTGTTTTATTGATGAAGATATATACTAGTGGGTGGAGACTAGACACTTCCCTATTTTTTTATTGTCCAGTTAGTGCAGTGAACCATCTCTCTCTAGTGTCCAGGCATCATCTCTTTGTGTTCTTGATAGTCTAGTGCCCCATTCCTGGCTAACTTTATATCTCCATGAGAAAAAGGGGGCAATACAGTTTTTACTTGGAGCCTGTTGAAACAATGTAGGTCTTCTTGGCACTGCAGCTTCTAGGGCTTCCTCTGTGGTTAGTGCTGGTTCCATCCATCTTTGTGAGGCTGCGTTGTCATCGCTGCCCATGAATCCCAGCTTCCACCTGGGTCTTCTCTGGACTGCCTTAGGCCAGGTCTTAGTTTGCCAGGGCTGCTATAACAAAAACTAGACTAGTTGGCTTGAAGGACAGGAATGGTTTTTGAGTCTAGAGGTCCAACACCACAGTGTTGGCAGCCCAGCCTTTCTCTGGTCTGTAGGGTTCTTGTGGTGGCTCTCTGGCCATCCTTAACACAGCCTCTCCCTCTGTCACATGGCCATCTGTCTTCCCATATGTCTCCTTCTATCTCTTTCATCTGTGTCCAAACCTCCTCTGCTTATACGGCTCCAGTCATATTGGATTCAGGCCCACCCTGATTTGGTTTGGCCGCACTTTCACTAATAACATCTTCAAAGGTCCTAGTCACGAATGGGGTCACATCCACAGGGCAAGGGTTAGGATTTGAAGATGTCTTTGTGGTGGGCATGATTCATCCATAACAGGCTGAAATCATTGCACCCCTAGAATGTTCTCTCTTTTGAAGTTGGCTGGTCTGGGGAGGATAGCAAGGGACCAAAGGGAAGAGTGAGAAGAGCAGTTCTCATGTGCAAGGATCCACGTGGGCTGAGGTCGCTGCACCGATCGAGGCAAGAGAGGCTACCGGTTGGCACTGCAAAGCAATGGTACCCAAAGCTCCCCAGAGATGGTGCAACCCCCCGCCCTCCAGCAAAGCCCTGTGACCTGTGGAGGAGACTATGGAGGGGGTGGGGCCCACCCTAGGTGCAGGGTGGTGGGGCATATGGTAAGGATGTCCGCTGCCACCCCACGTCCTTCAGGTGCTGTGGCCCGCAGGAGACTCTGAGGTGGGAAAACAGACGCTCAGGTACAAGGAGAGGTGGTGGGCCATCGGTGTCCTAGAGCCCTGAGCACCTCCTCTATGCGATGTGAGTCAGAGTCATTTGGAAATAGCATGACCATGCCCTCCTGGCCACCTATCATGCCCTTCCTTGAAAACCTAATGTGCAGGCCTGAGGGAGTGGTAGGCTCCCCAACCCACCCTCCTGGCACCACTGCCGACCACAGGAGGACCCCTGAGGCTGAGTCTAGAGCTCATTGGGGCATCTGGTTAACCCCATTCCCAGACAGAGGATCAGTGAGCATCCTGAAGGGGAGATGGGGAGATGGGGTCCCAGGAGTCTTGGGGCATCCTGGCTGGAGGGCAGTGCTGAGCTGGCTGGCCAGGCACCAGGGGGAGAAGTCAACAATTTTGAAGAACCTGTTCTGTGTGTGCCTGCCTCTCCCTTTGGGCACTGCAGGTCCTGGCTGGGTGCAGCCACCGATGTGGTTTAGCCAATTTTCAAGTAGTTTAGGCTACAGTTACCCATGCAGGACCAAGTCCAGGCTCAAGGTGCCCTGCCCAGATGGCACTGCCAGCCTTGGCCAGTCCAAGGCACCAGAGAGAGAGAGACAGAGCATTTCAAGAAAGTCACTCCAAAGGGTGTGATGAAGAGGTGGGGGAGCTGAAACATGGGCCTGGAGCAGGTGTCTGCTGGCTGGGAACTATGGGGGTTACTGGTGGGGTGGTCTGGCCCAGGCATCCTGGGAAGCCCTGGGGCTGCAACTCTAAATGTAATCAGGAGTCTAGCGGGTAACTGCCTGGACTTCAGACTCACACACGTCTGCGTGGAGACCTGGCACTTCCAGTTATTCACTCTATGATCCTGGTTAAATTACTTAGTCTCTCTGAACTTCAGTTCCCTGATGTGTAAAACCAAGTTTAGTCATAGCACTATTTAATAATGGTGGCCAAGATGACAGCCTGGCCTTGGACATCCTGAGTCTGTGCTCCAGCTCTGCCACCTCTTGTCTGCATTACCTTGGAAAAAAGTTCCTACCTTTCTGGGCCTCGGTTTCCTTACCTATCTACTGAGGCTAATGCAGGTGGTGAGGACTCAGCTGTCAGTGCAAGGAAAGTGCTTGGAATCCCCCTAGCATGCAGCACTCGCTCATCGTGTCAGCTCTTGTAATTATGACTGTGTAGGGTTTCAGAGCTCAAGGCAGCACTTGACACAGGACCTGGCGCATGGTAGACCCTCGACTAAAGGTCAGCTGTATGGCCTCAGCCTGCCCCTTTGGCCCACCTGAGCCTGTCTCTGTGATGAGGCGGAGTGAGCCGCATGCTGCTGGGTTTATCCTGCCAGCTCTGCACTGACTGGGTGGGAGAGCATGGCCCCTTCTCCCCCTGGCATCCTGCTTACATTCTTCTATTCCATCCACTCATCTCCTGATGCAAAAGCCAGACAGGGTAGGTGAGCCCCTCACCAAACAAGTAATAGCTCTGGAAATGAGCTGCCCAGGCAAGGTAATTGGAAAAGACAAGATGCCTGGGAGAAAAGGAAGGGCGCAGAAATGAGTCTGAAGTGGCAGTGAGAAGAGAAAAGCCTCTAAAATGTTTCAGATAAGTTAGAATGAGAAGAGAAGGAGAGGAGGAGACAAACAAAGAGATGGAGAACTGAAAAAGCAGCTCAAGACAGATGGCTTAGGAAAAGAAAGGACAGACCAAGTCCGGCAGCCCGAGACCCTGCACCTCGGTTTGCACCTTCTGAATGGCCCAGGAGATCCTATTGACCCCTTCTGTCCTGGGGACCACCCCAGCCCCTGGAGAACTGACAAAGCCTGTTTCTCTGTGTTCCTGGTAGGAAAGTGACACTTCACAAAGAACTTGACCATGACCAGTGGGCTTCACTGCACCAGGAGGAAATGAGGATGGTGTATCTGTACCTGTGCTTGGGAAAACTGAGGCTTTGCTTCCCCAGAAGTTGTGCCAGGGAGGAGAAAGGCTGGAAACAGGGATTGGAATTGTTCCTGACAACCAGGCTGGTGCCTGGGGAAGAAGTAGCATCCTTCTTTCTCTTGTGTCATATAAAATATAATAACAAGAGCAAAATTGGTTAATGCCTAGCCTAGTTCTAAGTACTTTACTTGCATTAATTGGTTCCATCCCCTCAACAGCCTTGGAAGGTAGCGCTATGATAGTCCTTATCCTACAGAGGGAAATGGAGTCACAGAAAGATGAGTCACAGGGTCTGGTGGCAAGTAAGGGGCAGGACCGAGAAGCTGAGCTATGGGCATATGGTGTTGTCTCTGTCCCATGGCCCGGGGTTGAGACAGCCCCCTCTCCCCACACCCTCAGCCATCTGTGCCCCTCCACACTGAGGAAGACAGCTCTTTTGGCTTTCCGGGTGTTGTCATTTAAAAATTCTATTAGCAGTTAACTTATTTTACAACATGACGAGCTGCGATTACTTGATGGAAAGGGAAAGAGGGAATTTCTGTGCCTCTGCAGTTTAGATAGTTACTTGTTTGCTTGAGATTTAATAAATGGGAATTTTAAAAAAGCATAGTTTCAGTGTACGTACACTATCAGGTAATATATATTCAAAAACAGGGTATTCAAAAATTAACCATCTGCTACGATGCATTAATTTGTTTGGTAATGTTATTGTTCCATTCTGATATAAATATCCTGACAAATACATCATTCCATACTTACAAATTGGCCTTGAGGCTCTGAGCAGGCCGCCTCCCTTCCCTAAACTGATGAAATGTGTTCTGTGTTTAAATGCTATTCACTACAAGGAAGATGAAGATGTGAGTGGGAGTGAAAGCCCAGGTACGACCATGAAGTCAGAAGCACATTTTCGGCTTGTAGATGGAGGAATTTCTATCAGCAATCCGTGCTTCCTTGGAACGACAGCTGGCTTGGCCCCTGCTCTGGCCAGAGGAGGCCCTCACCCCACCCCAGCTCACACCCCCACTTGGAGGAACTGGATTTTTCAGCTGCATCGGCGACTCAATGACCACTGGGTGAGCACTGAGTGTACGCTGTCATGAGTCCATCGAGGTAGGGCCATTTCTCGACTGAGGAAGAGACCACCCTCTCATCTCCAAGGAGCAGACCAAGGACGAGGTGTCTTGGGCTCACCTGATTGGAATGCAACCCCTGGGCTCTGAAGGAGGCAGTGCCATGGGGTCATGGACCTAGTGTGGAGCCCTCTGCAGTGTGCAGCTCTCCTGGACACCCTGACAGGGACCACAGGGCAGGGCCATGGAGAGTGAGCAAAGGCAGCTGCGGCAGAACCAAGGCTGGGCAGGGGAGGCTGGGAGAATAGGCCCTGAGCCCTCCAGCTTTGTGGAGACCACACTTCCCCAAGAAGACTGACTTTGCTTAACACCTCTCTGTTCTGGAACCTGCCAGGCCAGGCATCTGCTTGCAAAGCTAAGGGGACAAGGTAGCCAGCTCTTAGTCTCCAAGGAGCCCTGGTACTGTTTGGCTTTATGAAACAACGGCAGGCTTCCTATTTCCTACATCTAATCATTAATTTAGGGGAGGGGAGAGGACGTGGTTTGAAGTCAAAGCCTTATATTACTATTTATCTTGCAACTTTGCCAAATTTAATGGGACCCACAATCAATTACTAAAAAAGGTACTGGGTGCTCTTTAAGTATGAAGCATTCTACTAGATACTGGGGGAAATTAAATGTGTGGGGATATGCTTCCCAACTTTAAGGAGCCCCTTGTTTTCTTGTTCGGAAAATAAGATGCACAAACAGGAATACTGAAGCAACCATCCAAGCAACAGCTCCAGGCAACCCACAGGCAAATGGGAAAGAATTTTGCCCAGATGGCAAGAGCTGTGATGGGAGAGGCGTGAGAGAGGGCTGGCTGGTGTGGGCTGGAGGACCCCACGGAAGAGGCCAGGCAGAGGTGCGCCTTGAGTGATGGGTTACGTTCTTCTGGGGAGGAGGCCACAGCCCAACACCTTCTCTTTCTTCAACTCTGAACCCCTGGGAAAAAGGATGTGCCCTGAGATATGGGATTTCTTTGTAGGTAGAAATTTGGAAGTTCTGGTTGGCCAAGTGGAAGGAGTTGTGGTAATGACCTGCTGGCAAAAGCCCAGAGCAGGGCAAACAAGGAGGCTGTCTGTTTTTTGTTTTTTTTTTTCCTACAGAACAGATTCACTTTGAGTGACAGTTATGTTGCTCCAGAAGAATTAGGAGGGAGGGCAAGAGATTTACATTTACATTCTGTATGTTAACAACTTTACTTGATAACCATACCATTAATTAAATACTTACTGTACACTTTTTTTTTTTAAAGATTTTATTTATTTATTTATTTATGCCCTCTTGCTGCTTGTGCTCGCTGTGTCCATTTGCTGTGCGTTTTTCTGTGTCTGCTTGTCTCCCTTTGTTGAGTCGTCCTGCTGTGTCAGCTCACCAAGCCGCACGGGCTGGCTTGCCTTCACCAGGAGGCCCCGGGAATTGACCCCGGGGCCTCCCATATGGTAAACGGGAGCCGTATCGATTGAGCCACGTCCGCTTCCCATTACTGTACACTTTTCATACTGTATCCTTTAGGATAGTTTTGGTTGCAAGTGACAGAAAACACACTTTAAACTTAGTTTGAGAAAAAGGAATTTCATGGCTCCCACACAGAGGTAGTATTGTGCGGTTTGATGGGGGCCCTGGCTTGGTTTTTCTGGAGTTTCCCCTCTACCTTCATCCATGGTCAGCCTCTTCTTTGGGCTGGTTTTCCTGAGGATAGTCCATGACTCTTAGGGTTGCAGTCCTAATATATACCAAACCTTTAGGGCAATAGACTTTCTCTTCCCCAAGTTCTTAGCGGACCAACCTATGTCACATGTTCTAAGTCACATGATTGGAATTAAGTCAATCAAGCCCTGACCCAGTCAATCCCACTCAAACCCAATGGCTGCTACATTAGAAAGGATGCCAGGAAGACAATGATAATCCAGAGCATTTACATTGCACACATTATCTCCTGGCATCCTCTTAATGACACTAGGACATTATTGATTTTCTTCTGTGATAGACAGATAAGAGACTCGGGCTGATAAGTAAAGTTAAGTAACATGCAAGGTCATCTGTTTTGCAAGTGTGGGAGCGTGGGTTTCATCCATGTGTGAGCCTCCTAGCTTGTGCTTTTCTTTCTTTTTTTTTTTTTTAAGATTTATTTATTTATTATTCCCCACCCCCTCATTGTTTGCACTTGCTGTGTCTGTTTGTCTTCTTTGTTTCTTTAGGAGGCACTGGGAACCAAACCCAGAATCTCCTAATTGCTTGAGCCACCTCCGTTCCCTGCTTTGCTGTGTCTGTCATTATGTTTTTCTTCTTGTGTCTATTGTTGTGTCAGTTTGCTTCATCTGCCCATCGCACCAGCTCGCTGTCTTCTTTAGGAGGCACCGGGAACCAAACCAGGGGCCTCTCATGTGGTAGGCACGAGCCCAATCCCTTGAGCCACTTTCTGGCTTATGCTTTTAATCAATGTATCTTATATATGTATCTATATCACATCATAGACATGGGATTTCATCACATTTCACTCTTGTGCTTAGGTGAAATGGAATATATAAGTGAAATAGCATGGGTAAGGAGCCTTCTGAAGCTTACTCCCACTCAGCATCTACATCTGGCTCTACAGCATCCCTTTTGGGCTCAGAGTTGTCCATGCTCCTGTTTCCCAAATGTCTGGACTATAAAGGGCTTAAGAAGTTGTAGTGGGTTGAATTGCATCCCCCAGAAGGTAAGTTGAAATCCTGAGACCCAGTACCTGGGAATGTGACTTTAGTGGGAAACAGGGTCTTTGCAGACACCACTCAGGTTAAGAGGAGGTGACACTGGGTGAAGCTGGACCATAAATCCCAAGACTGGTGACTTTAGAAGAGAGAGGAGAGGGAGGCACAGACCCACACACAGAGAAGATGGAGGTAGAGATTGGAGTCACGCTGCCTCCAGAGACTAGGAGAGGTTGTGAGAGATTTGTCCTCACGACCCCTGAAGGAACCAACCCTTCCAAAGCCATGGTTTCCACCTTCCAGAGTTGCGAGACAAGAAAGTTCTGTTGTTTAACGCCACCACGTGTGTGGTAATTTGTTACGGCATCCCTAGGAAACTCACAGAGAGATGTGTCAATTCCTAGAAAGGTGTTTTCGGGATTTGGTGATTTCGCCTGCCTCCGGTTGTATTTCTTGGCACATGGTGGGCAATCCTTCCACACGTGTCGCTGCTGGTGGGTATCTTCCCTTTTAGGGTCCTTAAAGCATGTGGCTGTTGCTTTGCAAGAGATCCTGAAATTGCAATATGCAGAAATATTTGCTGCCCTGATATCAAGCGACTGCCCTACTGGTCTGTTTCCATGCTTATCGCATACACAATATATATATTTTTTCATTTCAAGGCCAAATAGTAGCATGCCATTTCTGAGGCTATTTTTAAATAGCAATTAACCATGTGTAGTACCATCAAGGCCCATAACTCCATTAGAGTGACAACTCCACAAAATCCTTGGCTCGGGAGAGCACACGCAGCATTGCCAGCCAGTGAGTGTAAGACACATCCCAATCTGGGGCCTTAAAATGTGTAAAAATGTGCATAGTGGAATTGATTAAACCTGGCAGTTATACACCTTAAATGTAATCAAGCAGGTACTGCCAAAGGCTGGATGGGGAGGTCCACGGAATTGAAAGAGAAAGAGGTTACTTGGGCTTCGAGCTTACACATTAGAATCATCTGAGAATTTAAAAAATACCTGTGTCCAGGATACAGTCCCAGAAATTCTTATATACGATAGGTCTGGGTTGCTCCTCCCCCACAGTCCCTGAGCCATTAGAATACTTTAGAAGCTCCCCAGGTGATTCTAACTCACCACGGAGGTTACCTGTCATTTGACCTTATGGTTCCAAGTTTCTGGGAAGGAGAAGAGCGCCCCCTACAGGGCTGCCTCTGCTGCCCAGTCTCTGAGACTGGCTGTGTTCCTGCCCAGGTTAAGGGGTTTATATTCTACCAAAGCACCTAGGAGGGTGTTCCCTGTGTCCCTGTGTGCCTGATTCCCCTGTTCCAGGGGTCTTTAGTTTTTTTCCCATAGTCTTGGGCTCCAGGGACACCAGACAGCATCTATTGTCCTCTTCCCACCTCACTCTCAACACCACCTGTCTTCTCTGCCCCCAAGTGTGCACATCTGAGGACCCACTGTTCCCAGGCAAATCACGTTCCATAGAGAGGGCTGGTGTCAAATTAAAAACTGCACTGGACAATATGAAATGGGAAAGGATGGCTTTATCCAGGTGCTGCTGTAGTATGGGAGGGAGTGTAGCACTCAACTCCATCGAAACAAAGGACAGCCAGCTTTGTAAGGGCTGGGGGTGGGTTGGAGAAAAAGGATAGATAGTAAGAGGGTGGGGGTTGATCACCAGGGTGGGTGAGTGATTTCTGAGGCTGCAATTAGTATCCCTTGGTTTGTAGTGTTTTTCTTTATGGTAATTAGACAACCTGGAATCTGTAAGGGCTGGGAGAGAGGAGGAGGGAGATAAGGAGCTCCCTTCTTAGGAACCTCTCAGGCACCTGGAGAGTGTAAGGGTTGGGGTTTGAGATTAGGGACCTGGTATCAGAGAGAAGCCTGACAATAGTTTAGTCTAGCTAAAGGGAAGTTTAAGGCTGTCTTGGTCGCTGGGTAACAGTGCACAAATCCTCCAACACCTCCCACCCCATATCTCAGTTCAGGTTCAGCCATCAGCTGTTAAGGGCAGTCTGACTTTGTCCTTCCTGCTCAGACAGGACACATGTAGCACAATGTCTCCTTGTCCTCAGTAGACAATATGTATTGATTGTGGCCCTCTTTGCAGCTGAATCTGGAAAATACTAAGCTCTTGGCAGCTATAACCTATCCAAACACAGCAGGATTTCCTTGGGTGGAAATCTGCATCTCCCCCATCAAAGCTCCTTCCTGGAGTAGGAGCAGGGAACACACATTTGTTTTGCTGTTGGATTGAAACTGAGGGTCTCCTGGCTGCCAATAATGAACTCCCTGACCTGGGAAAGTGGGAAAATATTTGTGTTTAAGTTGGATCATGGCTGGGAATTGTGGATAGAGTTGCTAGGAATCAGAGTTGAAGAATCAGGCATTGGGAAAAGACGTTTTGACAAGAAAAGAGTTTCTGCTTCTTGCCCTAGAAAGTGCTTTGTTTCTAGCATATTCTTTCCTTAAATGTCTGCTGTCATGTTTTTACTCTGCTTCAAGAACAGGAATGGCACTTTCAGTTCCTGACCATGTCCCTAGGAGACACTTTATAAACACACAAAATATTCTTCCTGCTGCTGTGTTTCACATTAGGGAAGTTCTAAATACAGACATTCAGTTGTATATAATTGTCAAACTGTAAGTGTGTATTTGCTTTACTCAAACGTTTCAACCAGGCTCTGATTTGAAAAGTGTTGGTTTACAACTTTTGGGAAATGAATTAATTATTAGAACAAAGATAAACCTTTGGGCCTAGGCAGGGCTTCACGGGTGTCCGTGAAAACTGAAAACATAAATTTTGGTCTCTTTTGTATGTAGGAAGGCTCATTTGATTTTGGAATTTTGCCTCTTGCTTCAAAGTTAGATTTCACTGCTAGGTCATTTAAACAGGTTTAGCAAAGGGTCAAAATGGCATCTAGTGCTGGTCATAAAGAAGCATAAATTAGTAGACAAGACAGGAAAAAGGCAATCAAAAGGATTAGAACATAAAACAAAATGAAGCTTTTTATGGGTAATGCAAAAATATAAACCAAAGAGTCCTCTGCACTTGTTCTCAGCAGCTTACAAATTTGGTTCTAAGCATTTTAGCAGCCAAGTCTCAAGCATTTTTCTTTGTACGACGAGGGTCTTACCTGACTTATGAAGCAAAACACTTCATTATAATGGCTACTTAAGTACTGACAATTAAAGCCAATACCTATTACACGGTCATTTAAACATGTGACAATTTGCTAAAGCTTTTATAAGCTAATGGGATCTGAAAGAGAAGGTGAGTTATGTTTTAACTAACACATAATTTAAAATGAAGGGAAGCAGATGTGGCTCAAGTAATTGAACTCCCACCTACCACATGGGAGATCCTGGTTCAGTTCCCAGTGCCTCCTAAAAAAGATGAACAAATCAGTGAGCTGGTGTGGTGGGTTGGCGCGGTAAGCTGACACAACAAGATGATGCAACAAGAGACACAGGGAGGAAAACATAATGAGAGACACAACAAAGCAGTATGAGGAAGTGGCTCAAGTGATTAGGTGCCTCACTCCCACATGGGAGGGCTCAGGTTTGGTTCCTGGTGCCTCCTAAAAGGAAGATGAGCACATAATGAACAGACACAGCAAGTGCAAACAATGAGGGGGACAGAAATTAAAAAATAAAAGAAATCTTAAAAAAACAAAATAAAATAAAATGAAGGTAACGTCCAACAAATTGGAGTCCTATGAAATAGATGGAGACTCCAAGAGAGCATGGGGAAGGGTAGGGAGACTCTTGCAGGTGGACATGAGTCAGCAGATAAGCAGAAAACCAGAGTTCACTTTTGCCCGGGTAGGGCCCACCTCAGGCTGGGGAGGGGAGAGCCAGCCCCATAGGTTTCCAGCACAGGAGAACTCTCTCTGCCACTAGCATATTTCTTTTGCCGAAAAGCAAGGACTATTGGATAGGATGCACATGTCTTAGTTTGCCAGGCTGCTATGATAAGCACCACTCAATGGGTTGGCTTAAACAACAAGCATTTATTGGTTCAAGGCTTTGAGTCTAGAATAAGTTCAAAATCATCTCTTGGAAATGTTATTTTTAGTCAAGGTGTGGCCCAACTGAATGAGGGTGGCTCTTAATCCACATTCCTAGAGGCCTTATCAAGAGAAGAAACTGGAAGTCACAAGTTGGAAAAGGAAGAAGCTGGAAGTCAGTGGAAACTGGAAGAGCTGGAGAAAGGAGAGGATATGGTCATGGGATGGGAGGCATGGGACGGGAGGCAGAGGAAGCCAAGGAACTCCAAGGATGGCTGGAGGGCAGCGCCAGAAGGCTGCAGACCCCGGGAGAAAACAGCGGAGGTGACTCAAGTGATTAGGCGCCTCCCTCCCACAAAGTGGAATGGCCAGGGAAGCATCCAGGAGTCCCGATTCCTCTTTCGGGTGACCAGTGGTCTCCGTTACAATGGCCACCAGTGCCCACCACTGCTCAGGAGCATGGGGGCGTCTGAAGCTGGCTGTGGAGAGCCCAGAGGCTCCACTCTGCCAGGATGGCTTCTGACTCTTTAAAGCACTAGGCAGCAGAGCTCGGTGGTGGGAATGCCTTTTGTCCGGCATCTGGGCTGGGCTACTTCCGAGGCACCTCACTGAGTGATGCTCCAGCACGGAGTGCCCACAGAAGCAAAAGTGGTCTCCTTGGCATCCGTCGTTTGTTCACAGACTCACTGATATGCCCTGTATTTTCCTTGGCCCAACAAATCAGCAGCAAATCTGCTTTCTTCTCTGTGGGAGTAATGGGATGAGACTCCTCTGTAGATGTGCCCTGGAGTGAGTCTGCTGTGGCTATGGAGGAAACAAGAGAGCATTTCATTTTCAATACAGGGGGAAAAAGCAAGGAAAGAAAAGACCCACATATTTCTTTGAAGTATGCCTGTTAACTAGGAAACTCCTAATGGAGATGTCTGGATGAGAGAGATGAGATAAATTGTCCCAGAGGCCCTGATGTGAACCCTTGCCCTGCCCGCCGGTTCCTGGGAAGCACATGAGGAAGCGGCCCTGAGTTCCAATCCTGACACGGCGCAACCTTAGGGAAGACCCTGGCGTTCCCTGAAGCTCAACTTCTTCGCCTGCGCAATGGGGCTGATAGAATCAGCTTCCTGGGGTCGTTTTCAGTTTCTGCACTTGGTAGGTGGTCTTCTGTGTGGGTTCTGACTTCTCAGCCCAGCCAGAGTGTTCCCACGGGGCTGTCAAGGTCAAGGGCTCCCAATACAGCAGCAAGTGCAACTTTCAGAAGTGTTGTTAATGAGTTAAATTAGCTGTGGTAATTGCATTTTCCTTCTATTATTTATACTAACAGAGAGGGATAAAGGGGCATTTTGATGTTGCTTTAATGAACCAAGAGAAAACCTCCACGGACTGCAAAGCAAGCATGTATGGCTGCTATTGTCGCAGGATCTTTGTTTGTGGGTTCCCCAGCTGTGCAGTGTGTCAGACGGCCTGTGGGCAAATCCCATTCAAGGAAACTGCCTGGGAAGTCCCGGCATTACAGGGGCACCCCAGCCCAGACAACAGCACCCCAGCCCAAACAACAGCAAATCAAGAGTGATTTCTACCATATTCCTGCTAGTGTTAAGTTATGTTCATGAACATTTTCATTTACCATCATTTGTAATTTCCCCTTTCATTCTTTACATCTCACACCCATAGCTACTGTGTTTGATACGCTCTTTGAATTCTCACCACACCTTCCAGTTTCATTTTGTTCCCTGCCGCATTCTTGCGGGAGAAACAGGAAAGATGCTGTTTCTGACAGGTGAGGAAACAGGCAGAAAAGTTGCACAGCCGGCCAGGTCCCCATTGACTGTGCCTGGTTTAGTTTAATTTCTGTTTGACAGGGGGCATCCGAGGGCTCTGGGATGCAGTTTTGTCCTTGTATTACGAGAGAAAAGTGGAGCGAATTGCTGTCTTGTTCTTTTTCCAGAAACAACTTGAAAAAATTCAATGAAATTGTGTTTTTAGGATCACCCTGTGATTTAAATAGTGCATTCAGATTTTTACAACCCAGAGAGAGTTGACGGGACTGTCACCATATCTCTTACAGGAAATGGAGAGGGGGTTAAATGGTTACGTCTCCCCTACCAGCTATTAGCACATTTTGAGGCAATCATATGAACGTGGCTCTGGAAAGGGGGAGTTTTTTGTGGGTTTTTTTTTTTTTTTTAATACCAATTTTATTGATACATATTAATGAAGCATACAATTCATCCAAAATGTACAATCAATGGTATTTACTATAATCACATAGTTGTGCGTTCATTACTTCAATCATTATTAGAGCATTTTCATTATTTCAATAATAGGAATAATAAACAAAAAAACAGACAAACAAACAAGAAAATTCCTCATCTCTCAATCTCTCTATGCTTCCCCCACTGTACATAGCTGCTGTTTCTGGCTATTCTATCCAAAGTGTATAATGACAATGTTGTACATACATCATCTCAAAATTTTTAGAAGAATTTCATTTCTCCAAAAAGAAAGGCTCCACAAAAGGGGAAGCTTTTATTTAGTGGGTTCCAGCTCAGCACTAGCATTTGTAAGAGTCAGAAGCTTAGGGCCAGGCTAGAGACAGTTTGCTGGGGCCAGACCACAGCCCTTTCCTCACAAAAGCCTCCTAAGGAGAGCATAACTGGTAGAGGAGGCTCCGCAGAGATGGGAAGGCTTTGTAATAAGAGCTGTCATCCAGTCTATTTTGGGCTGATCCCCATGTGTGCTGCCAGAAATGGATGTTTCCTGAAGGAGGGGTTCCTACAGAGAAGCACTGGGAGGGTCCACAGCACTCTGGGCTTCTATGAGCTGGAAGGAGCTGGAACTGGTGACAAAGGCTCAGGGGTTTACATGAGCAAATATTCTTCCACTGTTTGACAAGTCCATCTGCAATTATCCCTTCATTCTGCTAAGGAAAACAAAACAACATACCTGATTCCCACTTCAAATCCTATAGAGGCAAACCTAAAACCCAGTCATGCACAGAGAGGAAATCCTCAGCCAAGGGTTCTCAAACTTATCCCCAGAGCCTCAGGGCCCTTGTGGAGGCAAAGGCCAGGATTGCATCAGGTTGGAGGGAGGGTCAGAGGGAGGGGTTCAGAGTAGGTGGTCCTTGTCTTTCCTCAGCTCTTTGACCTGTTGTGCTCTCCTTTATCCCTGCCCTGGGGTCATCTGTGAGCTGTGCAGGACTGGGGCTACCAGATCTCTCCTTTGCCCCAAGGCATTTACTTCAACTAAAAGTGAGAACAAAGGTGGAAGAAGAGCTTTTAAGGCCTCCAGACTCACTTCCTATGGCCCTGTGGCATAATTGGGTTCCTAAAGTTGTCATGTTTGGGCCTCCTCTTTCCCACCAAGTGGAGGAATGTTGGTTCAGGTTGGATCAGGTGAAATGAAAAGCCTAGAGCTAGAGCAGGCACTGGAGGATGGAGCCAAAAGGGGGATGTGTGATAATTTGTGCTGGGGACTTGACAGGCATCTGAAAAGCCATTTCTAGTAATCACCTCATAACAGCAGCAGTAGCGACAAGGATAATAGCTAGCCATTGCCATCACAGTGGTGATTGTGTTCTAAACTTTATTTCATTTAAGTTTCATAATCATCCTGTCTTAGTTTCCTGCTGCTATGACACAATGGGTTGGCTTAAACAATGGTAATTTTCTGTCTCTTGGTTTAGGAGGCTGAAAGGCTTGCTTCCTCCTGGGGTGGGAAACCTTCTGGCTGGGTGGCCATCTTTGAGTTCCTTGGCTTTCCCACACATGGCTATGCCTGTCCTTTCTCTTTCAGGTTCCAACTATCTTCCAGCTCCTCCGCATGGCTTTCTCTTTTATCAGGCTTCTTTATGGAATTAAGATCCATCTTGATTCGGTTGGCTGCACCTTAACTAAAAGCAACATTTTTCAAAGGTCCTATTTAGCATGGGTTCACAGCCACAGAAATGAGATTCAGATTAAGAACATTTTTGCTTTTTATTTTTCCTGGAATACACAAATGTATCCATTTTTACAGATGAAGTCAGTGAGATAGAGTTTAAGGTGACAAGCTTGTGTGATACGGAAGCTGAGCTCTGTACTTGGGCCTCACTATGGAGTCTATACCCTCAACCTCATGCCCTCTGGTCTAGAACAATGGAAATCAACACCCACTGTTGAGCACCTGATTGGTAATTTGTGACTATTTGTAGATTTTGAGCTAGAGCAAGATGTTTCCAAACTACCCCAGACTACCCTGTGAAGGCTATTTCCTGGACTAGAAAAGTGTCTTAGAATACATGGGGCATCTGTTGAGGGTGGCCTGTGGCAGGATTGCAGACCTAAAGAGTAAGCTATGAGGCTGTGACAGAAGAGTCTGGCATGTCCTCCGTGAGAAGGACAGGAAAGATAAGCCATCAAAACGCTGAAACTGAAGTTTGTTGGGTGGGGAAGCCCCTCCCCCCACCCCACCTCCAGGTCTGTAGCTTTGGTAGGATGTGCTGGAATGCCCCTGAGGATGGCTGCAGCCACATGCCCGGTGACACATGTGGTGGCTGGTTTCCAGTAAGTTCTCGGCCTTCCACAATTCAGTAGAATGTATGTAAAGTCTTCACACTTTCTGAGATGGGTCAGGATGGGGGAGTTTTCTAAAAATTAGCCAAAGGAATGTGGGAGCAGGGTAGGGAAAGAGGGGATTGTGCACGTCCAGAATCTGGGAGCCAGATATTTTCAACACTCTTCCAAACTCGAGATGCACAGGATGTTCTAATGTGAAGTGGCCTGATTTAAAAATCAAAACAGACTGTGTTTGTCTTCCATGTGAAACCCTTAATGGCTGCCCATTGCTCTTAGGAAAACCTCCACAATCTTTAACCTTTCTATTAGGACCCACTGGCTACCTCTCCTGCATCTTTGCCCTTCTCTTGCCCTGACTCCAGCCTCCCTTCTTTCTTTTCCATGGTTGTCCCCCTCCTGGTCTTTCACATATTGTCCCATGGCCTGAACTGATCTTCCCCTGACAACCTCAAAGAGGACTTCACCTATCTCTAGAGTAAATTAGATTTATGCCCTCTTATATGCCCCATCTCTAAAGCATTCTCCATGGCCTATAATTTATTCATTTTTGAGGTTGTTTAAGTTCTCCTTGATTAGATGAATTCCCTGAGGGTAGAAACCAAAACTACTTTACCCATTGGTGTATCCCCAAGGCCTCGCTCAGAGCCAAGCCTGGATAAATATCTGTGGAATGAAAGAAGTCAATGAGTGAATGGATCTCAGTCTGGCAACATTCGAGGGACCTTGAAAAAAATTAGTCCTAGTCTGCATTTAGCTCTGAAAAATGAGACTACACATTTTGTGACATATATGTCCGAGGAATGTTTCCTTGATTTTGGTTCAGGGTACATGCTTGCCTAAATTGTAAAGGAAATTAAAGCAGAGCTGTTATGGGACAAAGCCTTCACTTTCCTGCAAGGGGGTCATGAGTTTACTCCCTGGAGCAAGTTTGGGAAATCCCTGAATTAGCCCAGTGTCCTCATTTCATAGCTGAGGACACTGTAAGTTAGAAATAAGTGAGACTGTTCTCCGTTCTCCCAGCCTACCGATCCTCTCCATTCAAGCCACCACCCTGCTGGGAGATTCTGCCCCAATGATCAAAAGCAGGAGAAAAGAGGCTGCAGCCTGAGGCCGAGTCCAGAGGCTGAGGGCAGATTCGAGGCTGGTTGGGTGAAGCTCTTCTGGTGAACAGAGAGCCAGCCAGCTCCTGAATTTGGAGAACTGCTGCCTATGGACTTCTGCAGCCTCTGCCCTTGCAGGCCTTGAGAAAGGGCGAGGCTGGTATTTGGGCCTGTGCTGGGCTGGAGACTTCACAGGTGACTGACCCAGGGAGTGGGGTCAGAGGTCGCTCTGTGGCCATTTCTGGCTTAGCTTCTTCATCAGCTTTCCACACTCAGGGTGTTGGTCATACCTGAGAACCACCTGCACTACTACCATGAGATTTTTTATTTTTATTTTTAAATTGTTTTCTCTTTTTTTATTTCTACTTTTTTTTAAATGGAGGTACTGGGGATTGAACCCAGGACCTTGCACACGGGAAGCAGGTTTTCAGCCACTGGAGCTACCTCTGCTTCCCATGCCATGTAGTTTTCAATTGACTCACTTAAAACAATAATTTATTGAGGTGAAATTCATATAACAAAATTAACCATTTGAAGGTTAATTAATTTAGTGCCCATGAAATACATTCACAATTTTGTGCAACCACCACCTCTATCTACTTCTGAAACATTTTCATCACCCCAAAAGGAAACTCTGCACCCATTAAGCGGTTGTTCCCCACTGCCTTTGCCATCGGCCCCTGGCAATCTTTAATCTGCTTTCCATAGATTTATCTCTCTGGATATTTCATAAGAATGGAGTTTTATAATATGTGACCTTTTGTGTCTGACCTCTTCCTTAGTATTTGTTTTGGCAATTCCTCCATGTTGTAGCATGTTATTGTCTCATTACTTAATGTTAAATAAATATACTTCTAAAGGAAAATGTACATCCCTATAGTACATCAACCCTGGAGAAACTCTTGGTGGGTGATGAAACCAAATGTTATTAGAAATACAGTGCAATTCAATAATATACTAAATTTGAGGAATCAGTGTGAATACATGACCTTGAAAGAAATATCTTTGACAGATCTGCTAGAAAAAAATGGCCCAACAGTAACAATATTTTTTCATTTTTCATCATTAAAGTCCATACATATTCCTGGGGCTCAGATTTTAGTCTCTAATGCTATTTTCCAATTAAAAAATGAAAGACTGTTGGTGGTTGACTGCATGCTTTGAGGCAGGAAAAAAATCAGGACAGATAAATATGAAGCATGAAAAAAATTAAAAATAGAGGCCATCCAAAAATAGAGGAAAGACACCACATCTCAAAAGTTAAAATCATTGAGAAAGACAAGGGCGTAAAAGTCCCATGATACAATAAGTGCAGCTTCTTTGTAATAAAATAAGAAATAACTTCAAAGCCTGGTGGCTAGGTTTTGAATTAACTTGTTCTGTACAACCATGGCCTGTCCCCAAATCAATAGGTCATCAACCCAGAACCTGCAATCTACCAGTGGGATCAAGACAATATTCTCTTACTTTGGGGTCAAGTAAATTTTCTAAAATTCTAGAAAGATATGAAATAGCAGTTATCAAATTCATAAAGCCATTGAAGCCACAAAACAATATAAAGAAGGTAACATATGGGATGTGCAAGAATAAGAATACAGATAAAAATAGAAAAAAAAATGAAGCCATGGCTTCAACAACACTATAACCTCTTTTGGTGAAAGATAATTAATCTATTAATTTGTAATTACCATATTTTTTGTTTGGCCTTTTTGCATTTAAGGGGTTCTAGAACATTGAAGGGAATTAATATATTAGATTTGAGATTTTAATTAAATATCTAAAAGTGTTGACTTAAGTTTGTAATATAAGTTTTTATTGTTTGGAGAAATTTAGGCAAAGTTGATTGTTCAAATATACAGAATTCTAATTTTCTAATAAATTCCTCAGGATAATAAATGACATATTATATAGATTGTAATTAGTAGTGAGAGTTTCTCTCTGCATAAATTTGAGGCCAACTGTGGGAGTTAGTCGACTGCAAAGTTAGAGGGTACAGTTCACATAAGACTACCTTCACTTTTGAACCAGCTGCAAGTTTGGGAGTTCCCAAAACCACCCTCAGTTTAAGTAATTCACTATAAAGACTCACAGAACTCGCTGAAGGCTATTATATTTATGGTTACAATTGATTAAAGGAAAGGAATACAGATTAAGATCAGCCCAGGGGAGAAAGACATGGGGGCAGAGTCCAGGAAAGTGCTAAATGTGGAGCTTCCATGGTCTTTTCCCCATGGAGTCATACACATGTTAATTCCTGGCAACAACATGTGACAGCACACATGGACCATTGCAAAATAAGTTTTTATGGTGTGAGTCCAAAACCATTGATTTATCATTACATTTTATGCATTTGCCTTTTAGGTTCTGTAGGAAGTGAAAAGTGGAGTTTCACATAAAAAACATAATAGTATTGATATTTATATTTACCTATGCCATTGTCTTTACCAGAGCTACTTATTTCTTCATGTATCTTAAGTCAACCTGTAGAACTTCCTTTAGTATTTCTTAGTATTTCAGTCTAGTGATGATGAAGTCTCTCAGCTTTTGTTTATCTGGGAATGTCTTGATTCCTTTCTCATTTTTAAAAGACAGTTTTGCCTGATACAGAATTCTTGGTTGGCAATTTATTGCTGTTATCTCTTTAAATATGTCTCCCCACTGCCTTTTTGCCTCCATGTTTTCTCATGAGAAACTGACACATATTGAGACTTCCTTGTATGTAACTTATTGCTTCTCTCTTGCTGCTTTCAGAATTCTCTCTTTTTGCCATTAGATAGTTTGATTATAACATTGCATGGTGTGGATCTATTTGGTTTATCCTGCTTAAAGTTCATTGAGCATCCTGGGTAGGTATATTCATGTCTTTCATTAAATTTGGAAAATTTTCAGCCATTATTTCTTCGAATATTCTCTTGTTCTTTTCCTCCTGGGACTCCCACAATGTTTACACTGGAATGCTGTCTTATAGGTTCCTCAGGTTTTGTTCACTTTTCTTTGTTCTTTCCTCTTTCTGTTCCATAGGTGGGATGATTTCAATTGATTCAATTTCACTGATTCTTTCTTCTGACAGCTCCAATAGCTGTTGAATCCCATGTGGTGTTAAGCTGCATGTACCCCAGAAAAACATGTTCTTAAATTTAATACATTCCTGTGGGTGTGAACCCATTGTACGTAGTATCTTTTGATGAAGTTACTTTAGTTAAGATGTGACCCACCTCAATCAGGATGGGTCTCAATTCTATTTCTGGAGTCCTTTATAAGTGAATGAAAGAGACCAGGAGATACCACTGTGTGCCTTGCCATGTGACAGAGTTTCCAAGGATCACTGGCCTAGAATGCAACAGTCTTTGGGGAGAAAGCATTGCCTTGATGATGCGTTAATTTGAATGTTTTTCCAGCCTTAAAACCATGAGCAAATAAATTCCCATTGTTTAAGCCAGCCCATTTCATGGTATTTGCTTTGAACAACTAAGGAAACTACAACACCTTCTTTAACTTCTGTTACTGTGGTCTTCAGCTCTGTTTGGTTCCTTTTTATAATTTCCATCATTTTATTGATATTTTCTTTGTGATCATCTATCGTTTTTCTGGTTTCCTTTAGCTCTTTGACCATGTTTTCTTTTAGCTCTTTGAGCATATTTAGGACCAGTTTTTAAAAGTCTTTGCGAGGAATGTCCCAGGTCTGATCCTCCTCACTGGTGATTGCTAATGCTTTAATCTTCTTTTTCACCTGAGCCATTACTTCCAGTTTCTTTGTATGTTTTATAATCTTCTGCTGAATCTTGGACATTTTGATATTTTAGCGTATTATCACTGGAAATTAGATTTTGAGACAATGGTTCTTTTTTTTTTTTTTTTTTTACCAGGAGGTCCCGGGGATTGAACCCAGGTCCCTCCATATGGGAGACGGACGCCCAACCAGTTGAGCCATATCCGCCCCCTAAGAGACAATGGTTCTTTAAACTTGAATCTAGCTAGTGTTACTGACAGAGCTTTCCTTGAATGCCAGGAACTAACCAAGGAAAAAAAGAAAACACCTTTCCCAGTATTAGCATATTGACCTGTGTAAGCACTGTCCTTCAGGGCTTATGTCCAAACAATGAATTTGTATACTAGCTCCAGGCCAAAGTGTAGGGGCCTCCCTGGCCCTTTCTGCACATGCCTCTTATCCAGGGCATATGTGTGTTGCCCCAGGAATTTCCCCACTTACACAAATATGAATGTCCCTTCTTCTCCAGGAAACAGTTTCCTCATGGTTCTGGTCACTGCACTGTATGTCCTACAGCCAGCAATCCCTCGTCCCCCGCAGCCACGACATGACTGCTTTCCCACAGTGTTCTGCAGGAGAGCTCAATAAGCCTCCTTGTTCAAGCAGGGCAGGTGCTGGGACCCTGAGTCCCTCAGGCCACCACCAGGCAGATTGGGCCAGTCATAGATGCTCCCAGTATGTGCATGGGGGTTACTCTGCTCCCTCTGGATCCGGGACCATGGATCTGCCCTGGGACCCTGGGCCAGCTCTACACCAAGCCAGTGAGAGGATGGAGGAGGAGCCAGCCAGGAAGCCACAAGATCCTACCTCTTTTAAGTGACCTTTTTCTTGATTTGGTCCTCACCCCGTGGCTGCAATCCTTTACCTGTTTTCTGGAGCTTTGAGAGAGATATTTCTGCCAGTGTCTTGCTGGTTGTTCAAACTTCTGGGGGGCGGGGGGGAGGCAGTGAGTGGCAGAGCCCTGAAGCAGCTCACTCTGCCAACTTGATCTGCGGACCTATTTTTAAAACCAGCACAGCTCCTCATAACCACTTAGCTGGGAATGAAGTCAGGGTTTCTGTTGTGAATGTGGAGCACAATAGACCGTGCAGATGTTGCTCCCACACTTCAGATTTCCTTTCAAAGAGTGTATGTCATGCAGAGCTGAGACACTCTATATCACCGCAGTCATTTAAATGCCATTAGCGGGAATAAAAACAGAGAAAAAACAACATGTTGTCTGCTAATTGCCTGCGTTTTAACTTCTGCTCCTTTAGACCCTGTACGCTTCTTTCTACACTTTTCTTTCTACTGGGACCACTTCCAATTTCCTATTCTTTTTTTTTTTTTTTTTCCCCAGCCCAGGTACTTATAATAGTTTATATATTTATAGTAGTTTCTCAAGTAAGAGAAATGAATTTTTTTGTCTGCATGTTTCAGAGTTTGCAAAGACCCAGGGCAGATTCTCCAATTATAATGACTTGCTTGTGCCTGTGAAAGAGCAGAACATCTTGTTTACTTGTTGATTCTTGCCTGGGTTTGGTTCCTTTATTCTTCCAGTATTTACTAAACATGATGTGGCAGGTGCTTTGTTAGGCTCTGGCCATACTGTACTAAACAAATCACAGCTTTTGCCCTCATGGAGCTTCTAGTCTGTTGGGTGACACAGATATTGAATATGTATATATAGGTGGACTGAGCATGACAAATGAGAATTGAAGGGACCCTAAGAGACAGGTTAATCTATTCTGGAGGGTCAGGGAAGGCTTTCTGAATGAGGCAGGAACATTTGGAGTTGTGTTTTCTTCCTTCCCCCATGTAAGCAGGAATCGAGGCTCCCTACTTCTTGGCCTCCGGGGACCTTTGTGGGAGGGAGCAAAGCAAAAGTTGCCCATGAGAGCCTTCCACTGAAGTGGATGGTGTAGATGTCTCCAAGGTGGGGAGGGGAGGGAGGAAGCAAGGGCCTGGGAGCAGCAGCATGTTAGGGAAAAAAAGTCTCAGGGCTGGGATGGAGAGGGAGCTCTAGGGATTCTGGGAGAGAGTAGGGGAGCTATTCGCGAGTTGGTGAATGCAACACAAGGAGGAGGCAATACTCCAGGGGGATGGTAATGGGATGCCCAGAGGAGGACCTGAGGCAGCTGGATGGCCAACCTGACCCAAGTGTCCTGTGATCCAAGCAGGTCAAAGTGGCAGCAGAGTAGCAGGTTTGCAGGTCATGTGGACCAGGCAAGGGTCTCCTGGCTATAATGGATGTCAACTGATGCTGGGGGTTCCTAACTGCACAAGATACTGAGGTTTTGTACAACTTTGGGGGTGGGCTAGAGTAAAAGTCTCTAGAAAGATTGAGATTAAAAAAATTTTTTTTTGAATTTTCAAAGACACTTTAGATCACATAAATGTTACATGAAAAATATAAGGTATTCCCATATGCCCCACCCATCCCCCTCCCACACTTTCCCACATTAACAACAAAAGATTAAGATTTAAATTTCTGTCCAGAGCCTGGTGTGATAGTGGCTGGAAGAAAATAAAGTGATGCTTCTTGTGCCCCCTGAATGTAGTCTGAATCATCTTGCTACACGGAGGAAGAGATGTTTAAGTTGAAAGTTAAAGATGGGCAAAGGGGGAGGAGGAGGGTGGAATACCAGAGTGGAATTGTTTTCAAGGCTGAGGGAGAAGGATAGGCGCATGTTTTGCAAGGAGAAAGGTCTTGGGACATAGGAGGATGTGAACAGCCTTGTGGCTAGAGCCAGGGGGCCAGGAAAACTTTGGGGCCAGGGAAACTTCAGAGGGACAAGGGGGCAAAACCTTGAGGCAGGGCTTTGTCACAGAGGCAATGGGAAGACAGGGTAGGGTTAGGTGGGGTGGGCATGGGTGGGGTGATGGGATCTCACTTGACTTTTTAAAAGATCAGTTTGCTGAAGACAAGAGAATGGATTGGAAGGGGGCATGTCTAGCTGGAGGCTGAGGTAAACACCAGAGAAATGGTGCTTGGAAGAGTGGTTTTCCATCTTTTCAGTGGGGATGGAGGAAAGAGAATGGATTGGAGAGAGATTTAGGAGGCTTCTGAAAATGCTCAGGTCTTCTGATAAAGGAACTGGGTGAATGGGGTGTCATATCCAGAGTCAGTAAGAATGATCTCCCAGGGAGAGAGAGAAAACAACCCACCCACTCCGCCCATGACGAGGTTCTGAGCCCTGGGGCTGCAGAAAGCGTTCCTGCTTTTAGGAGCTGTTTTCTGAAGAAGAGAAATGGTGACCATTTTTCTGAATATAGTGAAAAAGGGGTGAGGATAGGGGTGGATTAAGGTATATTTATAGGTATGAGGGTAGAGGGTTTTTTTTTTTCCTGTGAGATAAGAAAGAAAGCCACCTGTTGCAGGGAGGATAGCTTGAGCATGGAGAAGAGTTGGATTGCTATGGGAAGTAGAAAAGGAAATAGGGATACCATTTATAGCAACTGTAATATGCCATTTGTGCTTTTTCCGCCCCCTACCAGCTCTCAGCAGCTTGGATGTATTACAAAAAGCAGATGGATGGTTTCTCTATTTCATTCTTTATGTTTAAAGACAGTTTCTGCAGGAAGCATATAGTTGGGTCTTGCCTTTCCATCCAATTTGACAATCTCAGACTTTTAATTGGAGTGTTTAGCCTATTTACATTTTAAGGTGATTATTGATATCATTGAGTTTAAATCTACCAAATTGCTATTTGTTTTCAATTTGTCCCATCTGTTCTTTGTTCCATTTTCCTTCTTTTTCTACCTTCTTTTGGATTCATTGAATCTTTTTTTTTCTCCTTTGTTAGCTTGTTAGCCTTAACTCTTTGATGTGTTATTTTAGTGGTTGCTGTAAGATTGATTGTATACATCTTTAACTTATCACTCTCCACCTGAAAATGATATTATACCACTTCATATATAGTATAAGACTCTTATCACAGTATACTTCCATTACTCCTCTTCCTGAATATTGGTTATCATACATTTTATATATACATATATTATAAACCTCTCACTACATTGTTCTTATTTATTTGAACAGTCAATTATTTTTTAAGATATTTCAAAAACAAGAAAAAGTATTTTATATTTATTCACATAGTTACTCTTTCCAGTGTTCTTCATTCCTTTGTGTAGATGCAGATTTCGATCTGACATCATTTCCTTCATTTCTTGTTGCATGGGTCGTCTGGTGATGAATTCTTTCTGTTATGTAAGAAAGTGCCTTGATTTTACCTTTGTTTTTGAAAATATTTTTGCTGGGTATAGAAATCTAGGTTCACAGTTTTTATTTCTTTCAGAATTTTAAACTGTTGTTCCACTGTCTTCTGGCTTGCATAGTGTCCAAAAAAATGTTGGCTGTAATTCTTATCATTGTTCTTCTGCATGTACTATGTCTTTTCTCTGGTTGCTTTTAAGATTTCTCTTTGTCACTGGTTTTAAGAAATTTGACTGCGATGTACCTTGATATAGTTTTCTTCATGTGTTTTGTCCTTGGAGTTTATTGAGCTTCTTGTATATGTGGATTTATAATTTCCATTAAGTTTGGAAATTTTGGGTCATTATTTCCCCCTCTCCCACCCCTCATATTGGGGAGACTCCAATTACACATATACTTGGGGTTGTCCTACAATTCACTTAGTTCACTTATGCTCTATTTATTTATTTTTAAAATCATTTTCTCTTTGTTTCATTTTTGACAGCTTATGCTGCTGTTTTCAAGTTCAAGAATCTTTTCTTTTATAACCACCAGTCTGCTATTTACCCCATCTAGTATATTTTTATCTCAGATTTTGTAGTTTTCATATATTGAAGTTCTGTTTGGATGTATAGATTATCAAAAAACTGCTATCAAAATCTATATCACATCCAACAACACAGATTCTGACACCATCTGCACATACTACAGTAACTCAATCTAATTCAGTCCTGACTCTAACTACCCAGAGTTAGGTGAGACTCTACAGGTTATGGGTGGTCCTCTACAAGATGGTCCTTTAGGTACCAACCACAAGGGCAGGGGCCCAGGTTAACCATACTTCTGACCAACTGGGTACAAATTCATGGGTTCCTACAAGCCCTCAGGTTTGATAACTTGCTAGAACAACTCATATAATTCACTGAAAACACTATACTTATGAGTGTAGTTTTAGTTTAGTAAAAGGATACAAATACTAAGCCAACAGAAGAGATGCATAGAACAAGAGGTCTGGAAGGGTTTCAAATGCAAGCTTCTTTGCTGTCTTTCCACATGGAATCAGAATGCATCATCTTCCCAGAAAAGAGATTGATCTTATCAATTGGGAAGCTCTTTTGGAGCTTTGAAATGTCCTGAGTTTATATGGGGTTCCATTACATAAGCATGATTGACAGAATAAGTGTCTATATGTTTGAACTTATTCTGCCATCTCTCTCACCAACCAGAGGTCAGGGAGGTGGGCTGATGTGAAGTGGCTCAAAGCTCCAACCCCCTAATCATTTGATCAGGTTTTCTGGTATGGCCAGTCACCCTCTCCAAGACTACCTTAGATGGCCCACTCTGTCATTTCATTATCGTATGAGTTATCAAGTGTAGTCTTGGGACCAGCAGGAAGAACAAAAATCACTCCTATGACAGGAAATTCCAAAGATTCAGAGGTTGCTTTCCCAGGAACTGGGTAAAAAACCAGCCAAGTGTTTCATTATACTATATAGGATCTTTTTTTTTTTTTTTTTTTTTTTTAAGAGAGGGGCAGCTTTCCCCCTACCCCCCTTAACCATGTCTTTGCTTAATATGCTTATTCTTTCCTCCAGCTTTTTGATCATATAGAATACATTTATAAAATAACCATTTTAATGTCCTTATCTATTAATTCTATCATTTATGTCATTTCTGGGTCAGTTTCAATTGATTACTTTTTCTCCACATTATATGTGTTACATTTTCCTGTTTTTTTTTTTTTTTTTTTCCTTTTCATGCCTGATAATTTTGGCTTGGTTGCCAGACATTGTGAGTTTTACTTTGTTGAGAACTGGATATTTTTGTATTCCTATAAATTTTTGAGTTTTGTTCTGTGATGCAGACAAGTTATTTTGAAATAGTTTGATCCTTTCTGTTGTTGATATTAAGTTTTGTTAGGTGGGACCACAGCTGTGTTTAGTCTAGGGATAATTTTGCCCCACTACTGAGACAAATTCTTCTACATACTCTATCCAAAGGGAATAAGAACTATTCTGGCCCTGTGTGAACTCTAAGAGTTACTCTGTAAAATCCTTTTGGGTAGTTTTTCCTTTGGTTTCAGGTAATTTCCTTACATGCTTATATTGATCAGTTCTTAGCTGAAGATTTGAGGGGAACACTATGCAGCTTGCCAGAACTTTTTCTCTGAACAACTCTCTCTTGTACTCTAGCCTCCTTGGACTACTCAAACTCCCAGCTTCATCTCCCCAATCAAGGAGACTGCTGGACTCCAGCTGGATTCCCCCACTCTGCACATCGTCTGGAAATTCTCTTTGAGCTGTAAGCTGGGCCAATGGTAGGGTCCACTTCACTTGTTTCTTGTTTCTCAGGGATCACTGTCCTTCATTGCTTGATATCCATTGCCTTGAAAACCATTTAAAAAGATATATTCCCCTTCCCCAAGTTTTTTTAGTTGTTTCAGCTATGAGGGTAAATCTTGTTTTTGTTACCCCAGTTTGTCTGAATTTGGAAGTCCTGGATGATTTTCTTTAAAGTCAAACATTTGCAGGGTGGGTATTATGGAACTATAAGCAGTCCAGGGCACTGAGGGTGTTGGAAAATTGAGGCTGGAGTGATATATTATGGGGATTAGGCTGTACTATGGGGACAGAAGCCAAGCCATGAAGGTGTGCTGTACTCAGAGAATTGACTGGAGGTCTTCATAAGACCAGAGAAAAAGGATGGCAGGAATAGGGCAAAGAGAAAACTTGTAGCTGATGAGGTTGGGGTCAGAATTTGGCAACTTTATTTAATAGTTCAGAGGTGAAGCACTTCAAGTTGATAAGGTGCAGGGTGTGGCCATGGGCTAGCTCAAAAGGAGTATGAAGGAAAATTGTTGAGATTGAGGAAGTATTTGGAATGTGGAAGAATGAGTTAACTCTGCTTCAGAGAGTGTCAGAGGGGATGGGGAAAGAGGTACTCATGTTAATCAAGGCTAGGGGGAATTTTATTTACAACATAATAAAGTTTCTTTAGAATAAAGGTTCTTGCAAAAGTTGAGGTGCCAGCTGATGTGGGAAGTCTGAAATGGGCTGGCAGGCTGTAACCAACCCCCCATGTGGCCTCCCATTATTCTCACTTCTTGGCAATTGTGCCCTTGTGTACTCTTCTCCCACACTATCTTTTATAATCTGTGGAATAGTGCAGAAATGACAAAGTGAGACTCCCAAAACTAGGTCATAGAAGAAATTCCTCTTGGATCACAGGACAAGCCACCAAGTTGTGAGGATACTTAAGCAATTTGTGGAGAGGCCCACATGGAATGGAGGCCTCCTGACAACAACCAATACCAACTTGCCAGGCAGGTGAATGAACTGTCTAGGGAGTGGACCCTCAGGTCCCAGTCAAGCTCTCAGATGACCACAGCCATGACCAACATTTTACCTCATGACCACAGAGACACAGTCACCCAGCTAAGCCCCTCCTGGATTTCTGAACAAAATAAAATGTGAGAGATAATAAAAGAGTATTGATGTATTAAGCATCTATTTTGGGGAAATTTGTTACTCAGCAATAGATAATACAGATTTTGGTACCTAGATGAGATGCTGTCTTAACAAAACTTCAAAACATGGGCATGGCTTGAAATCAGGCTGCAGGAGAAGCTGGAAGGACCTTGAGGAAAGTGTTGCTGGGCAGCTCTGCCATGTCATCACTCACTTTCTGGCTCACCTGGTTGGCATGGGGCAGCAGGTGGGCCTGCAGCTGCTCTACCTTCTAATGCAACAACATAGAGCTGCTACTTCACTTCTGCCTTCTACATCTTGCACAATGTGACAACTGAGATTCACTCTAACCAGAAAAATGTAGTGAATGGAGGATAGTAAGTGCTGTTGAGTCTAGCCAAGTTGACATGTTATAAAGCAAAGCAAAGCAAAGCAAATGAAATGCTGTTGTCCCTGAAGAGGACCCTACTGGGAAGTCAGGGGGCAGGATTATCTGGTTTTCATACCAGACATAGGCATTTAAGTATCTGGGAGGACCAGGATGCTACAAGGGAGGTGAGCTCAGACGACTGAGAGAAGACAGAAAAGGGAGACTTAGCCCAGATGTTAGCCCCTTCTGTTTGCAAGGGGTAGAGATTTACTCTGTATACTGAATGTAACAGGATAATCAAACATGCTGCAAGGCTTCATGGAAAATCGAAAAAGCCATAAAATGTCCCTTCCCTTCTATCACTATGTCTGCCAAGAGGTAAAGGCAAAGAAAGAAAGATAAAAATCCAAGAGATTCAAGTCTCAGGGAAACTATCACCAAACCTGGTTCAAACTTGAGTTTGATAATACAGAGATTGATTAGGAAATGGGCTGTATGATTAGGTTCACAAATCTTGCGTCACCTTAATATGTCACACTAAAATGATTTCTCTTTCCACTCCAGGCTAAAGGAATGAAGGCAGAGACACAACTTTGGAGAGAATCAGAGGCTTTGCCACACTGCCCTAACTTTGACCATGTCAAGACCCAGCACATACAATGGCGGCATGGCCCAGGTCTATTCAACCCTACTCCTACAGGAAAAGATGCAGGCAAAAATAGCAGTCCTCTAATCTCTTAGGAGCGTGTTGGAGAGAACTGGGTGGGGGTAATAAAAGGACATTTTCCAGGAGGATCTGAACAATGAGGTCTTGAGTTCAGACGCTCTCAGCGCAGATTTGGCCAGCTTACCCTGGGTATCTACGGAGTTTAACCTGCTTTAAGAAGGGTCTAGGGAAATTTCTATCAGAAGAGTAGGGATTGCGCAGTGTGTAGCAAAGTAGAAGAGGACGCTTATGGCGCAGATGTAAACTTCAATCTTTTCTGTGGTCCAGCTCTGCTTTTGTCATTCTTGGGAACCAAAAACCCAAGTGCCCTCAAACCTCCCACTTTTCACAGAGGGTGATGGGTTCAGTCTCCCAATCTTAACAAGGAGTGGATTTTCCTAAATGCCTCTATTCTAAGAGGAGATAAATCATGCCAGGGAAACTGCGGTTGTTCCCAGTCCCTGCCTGCTGCTCCCCAGGGGTTGTGAAGGCACTTGGCACCTTGTTGGGGATTGAATCATGTCCCACAAACAATATGTTCAAGTCCTAACCCCCACCCTGTGGGTGTGGGCTCGTTTGTAAGTAGGACCTTCAAAGATCCTATTTCGATGAGGCCCAATAGAATCAGGATTCTGGAGTCCTTAGTACCACGGTAATTTGGACACAGAGGTAGAAGCCACAGGAGGATGCAGAAGGAGACGGATGGCCATGGGACAGAGGCAGAGACTGAGTTATGGGTGGCCCGCAAGCCACTATCAGATGCTGCAGACTTCAGAGAAAGCATGGCCTGCTGATACGCTGATTTTGGAGCTTCTAGACAGTACTTTCCTGTTGTTCAGTCAACCAGTCTGTAGTATTTGTCATAGGAGCTCTGGAATACTAAGACATACTTACTAGTGAGTAGAACTTCAGATGGATGAATTATTTACTCTTTTGAACCTGAGTTTCTTCATCTGTAAAATGGAATGTGTAATTGTACTCCACTTATGGCATCGAGGAGAGGATTTTCAGCTGTGTGGGTAGGCATTGTACACAGCATCTGCTGTACCCTAGGAGTTCAATAAAGTTAGTCTTCATCATCTGCCAGTAACCATCAAATGTGGCCAAAAACTCAGATTAAATTACAGCATATGCTAGAATTCCACTTTAGGGGTCTGCCAGGCCCCTGAGGAGCACTGGGTGGGCTGCCCTAGGGGGCCCTTTCCACACACGAGTGACACTCTGGAACTGTCTTGCTCAGCTTTGTGTTCTGCTTAAATGCACTTTGATGCTATAATCCTTTAAAAAATGGTTCTCACAGCGATTTCTAGGTTTGAATGAGCAGGAAGAGGACAGCTATTTTCCCCTGGTGATGGAGGTGAACCTGAGGAATTGGAATGCTGAGGAAGGATGTGCTAGTGGTCAGAGTCACAGCCCTGGTCAACCCAGGATGCTTTCACAGCCAGCAGAGCCAGGCTCGAATCCTGGTGGGGCCCAGGTTTCTTACTGACAAAAGCTCCCTCTTGAAATCCCAGCTCTCCCTTCTCCAGGCACTTACAGGGATGCCTGCTCTGCCAGTGGTCTAGTGCGGCCGGGAGCTGCTGGGGCCTCGGCCGCCCCCTCCTCCTGCGTGCTACGATACCAGGAACACACCACGGCCACGTCACGTGTCATCATTTATTGAGTTGAGAATTTCACACAGTAACATCATACAGCAAATCGTTTCCAGGGCTTAGGAAAAATGATTGTCACTCACTGTGCTTCACAAAAGTTTCTTTTAATGAATAAATAATTTGATGAAATCAAAAATATTTACAATATAAACACATGGAAAAGCTTTGGATCTGTGACACTGATTGCCAGGTTTTGCATTTTTGAACTGAATCCCTTCCAAGCTTTTCCTTGGGAAACAATACAAATCGGATAGAAACAACAACTCAAACAAGGTGTGTTTGTTCATTACACGCTTATCTGTTAGTCCTGGAAAGCTACAGAAGCTTATGTTATGCAACATGTTAAAATACAAATATTGACTAAAATAATATATTATATAATGCCAGGTAGCATTCTCCACAGAACAAAAATGTACACTCAGCTGTAACAATAACAAAGGATCACGGGCCACAAAATAATACCCCAAAGGTACAAATTCCTTCATAAGAATATAATTGTGCTCTTCGGTTTGCCAGACGCCTACGCTGCTCTAGCGGGTCTGTTGAGGACAGAATTTTACGCCTGTAGTGCCGTGTGTGTTTCTGTCTGGCAGCAGAATTACAGTGGAAATCGGGCAGTGCAAGCAGTTTATAAACACTTTCTCGGGCTCTTAAAAAGAGCCAATTATGCAAAGCAAAAGAAGCAGATTGAGAAGTCTTCATCTGATATACACAAATACCATGGCCATCTTGGCTTTGTGCTATGGAAGGGCTGTTCACACCATCAGCCGGAATTCAAGTATTCCAGAGCCACCTCATAGCAGAACTTGTACTGCTCCTGGAAAACAGAAGGGGGAACGTGTCAGCTCTGCAAGATTGAAATGTAGTTTCTATTAAAGCAATTAGGCCAGGTTAGGGTCTCAAGGGGGATAAAGCCAGCCAATAAGGATTTGAATTGGAAATGAAAAAGTTAGTTCTGAACCACAGAAGCACTCCTGCTCGAGACCTGATGAGCTGAGCTCATGAGAATTCCTGGGAAGTTCTGGACAACTGGTCAACACTCTCTGTTCACACATCTATGTTTACTTGTATGTGGATAACCTGAGCTATCTGGATGGAAAATCAAGAGGTGACAGGAAAGAGCATGTTGGCTTGAGGAAAATACTTAATGACTCACCCAGATAAGGTCCTCAATAAGTATATGTGGCTTCACTCTTGGCCCAGCTTACCTCTGACTGTCAGTCAAGAGGATTTCTTCATTTTCATTAGATGGCATTAAGTACCTCTATTTAAGTACCTGACTTTGAGACGGATGAGACCAGTGGCCAATGACAACATGCAAGGCAGAGTTGAGCAAGGGCCTCACGCATGTTCCTCAACAGGTGCTGTGGGGTCAGGGCAGGGGAGAGTAGATCTTCTTAGGGGAGGGAGCTGCTCACTGGGTGGACAAAACTTTCCCTGGAGGACAGAACCGATGTGGATGATTATATGGCTCGGTTTGCCCAGGATGGTCCTGGCTTTTGCCTGTTGCCCTGGCAGAATTATTGCTAGCATCCTCTTTCATGCCCTGTCTTAGTTTGCTGCAGGGCTGCTGATGCAAAGTACCAGAAATGGGTTGGCTTTTATAATGAGAATTTTATTTGGGGTAAAAGCTTACAGTTCCGAGGCTGTGAAATGTCCAAATCAGGGCATTATCAGAGATGCTTCCTCACCAAAGCCAGCTACTGTTGATCCTGATGTCCTGCCATGTGGTGAAGATGGCCACCGACCTCTGCTGAGGTCCCTGCCTTCCCCTCCAGAACCTACCATCTCCTGGAGCTCAGCTGTGGGTAACCAGGCTAGGGCTTGTCTCTTTCGGGGCCTTCTCTCTCTGTCTCAGCTGCTCTGCTTTCTTCCCGAGTCCATGGCAGGATAAAAAATGGTGGCTTCCTTCTTCTCTGTGCGTCTCTGCTTATCTCAGACCCAGCGAGAGGGCAGGGACTCAACCTGAGTAACATCTCACTGATGTAGTCCAATCAAAAGGGTCTCACACACAGGAATGGATTAATTAAAAACAGAATCTTTCTCTTTTTGGGATTCATAAAAGAACTTCAAACTGTCACACACTGCAAAGTGCACCAGTTTGGAAGATAAAAGTATATGGCCATCCACATTGGGGGTAAAATTGGCATTCTGGGTGGAAGTGGCAGGGCCAGGAAAAGCACAGGGGGGAGATGTTTGAGATCCTCCAAGGGCCATAACCACATATAGGTTTGTAGGCTGGCAGGGCATTCACTTCTCTTGGGCACAGCTTCCCTAGATCCTGGAACCTGTCCTGAACAAGCTTGTGTTAGGACAGGCCCTGGCCTGGGGGTGTCCCAGGTGGTGGGCAAGGAATTTCTGTAGCTTTGTTCATGCATGTGCTGACGGAAGCTCAATGCCTGTGGCCTTTGAACAAGGAGAAGGACATGGGCCGAGGATGCCTCCACCTGTCAACTGCCACCATACAGCAGAGTTATCCTCCCACATCAGTGAGAAACACGTCCATCTGGGAGATCCAGCACCACTGGCTCCCTCTCTTTCTCAATGCCCACCACCAAGGACATGTACTGTTTATTTTTAGTTTTGCCAAATATATTAAAAATTTTCTCCACTATTTTTTATTTATATGTGCCTCCTAAGTAGTCCTTGAAATTTCCTTTTCTTCACCTACATTTTGTTCACCCAACGTCCCACTAATCAGACCTGTTTATTTGAGGACAAAGTTTATTCCTCTTTGTAGAAGGGATCAGTCTCTAGCACAGAGCCTGACACATACTTGGGAGTCAAATGTTCATCACCACACATAAATGCAGGACAAAACATGGGTTCAGCATCTGATTCAACTCCATAAACACTGAGGCTGGAGTCTAGAGGCTCCAGGGTACACTGTCAGCCTTCCAGGAGCTTCAAAGTAAACAGATCACGTCGATACGCTCAAGCACTACCAGGTTAAAAATTCATGGCAGTAACACCCACTAGGATGGTTAAAATAAAATGAAAGACAATAACAAGTGTTGGTGAGAATTTGGAGACACTGGAATCCTCTTACGCTGCTGGGCGTGGGGTTGGGGGGTGGCGGCATGTGAAATGGTGCAGCCACTCCAGAAAACTCAAAAAGATAAACAGAGAGTTCCCACATGACCCAGCAATTCCACTCTAGGTATATACCCAAGAGAAGTGAAAATGTATGTCTCCATGAAAACTTTTTTTTTAATTAAAATTTATTTATTTATTCCCACCCCCCTCGTTGTTTTGTGCTCACTGTGTGCCCTTTCTGTGTTCTTCTGTGTCTGCTTGTCTTCTCTTTAGATGGATCCTGGGACCTTCCGGAATGGGAGAAAGGCACTCAATCTCTTGTGCCACCTTAGCTCCCTGGTCTGCTGTGTCTCTTATTGTCCCTTCTCTGTGTCTCATTTTGTTGCATCATCTTGCTGTGCCAGCTTTCTGCACGGGTCAGCACTCCTGCGCAGGCTGGTACTCCTGCACGGGCTAGCACGCCGTGTGGGCCAGCACTCCATGTGGGCCAGCTCTCTTCTTGGGCCAGCTCGCCATGCAGGCCAGCTAGCCTTTCACCAGGAGGCCCTGGGAATCGAACCCAGGACCTCCCATATGGTAGACAGGAGCCTAATTGTTTGAGCCACCTCCGTTTCCCTACACAAAAACTTTTAAGTGAACATTCTTAGCAGCATTATTCGTAACAACCCAAAAGTAGAAAAAACCCAAAAGTCCATCAACGGATGAATGGATGAACAAAATATGATATGCCCATACAATAGAATATTATTTGGTCATAAAAAGGAATGAAATTCAGGTATATGGTACAATAAGGCTAAACCTTGAAAATGTTTTGCAGAGTGAAAGAAGCCAGTCATAAAAATTACATATTGTATGATTCCATTTATATGAAATGTCCAGAATAGGTACATCCATAGATAACAGGATACAGATCGGTTAGTGGTTTCCAGGGGCTGGGGGATTGCCAATGGGTACTGGAATTCTTTTGGGGGTGAGTAAAATGTTTTAAACTTAAGTCGTGGTGTTGGTTGCACCACTCTGTAAATATACTAAAAACCACTGAATTGCACACATTAAAAGGGTGGATTTTATGGTATATGAATTATATCTCAATAAAGCCACTATATACTAAAAAAACAATAGCAGACAAATACTGCTCTCTCCAAGGTATGACTCCTAACTTGTATGCCAATCAAGGGATCGGATGGAGAGGACTCTGGAGAGCTTTAATATGTTAAATATGAATTCAATAGCTCATGAAAGCTGTGCCTGCAACGAGGAGGCCAGAATCCATTTAACAATCCCCTTGGAACCTTAGCTTTCTCCCTTTGAACACTGGGTCAGGGCTAGATCATATTTAAGTTTCCTTTCCAGCTTTGCAATCTAGAATTCTAGGATTTAAGGATTTGGTTTGCCTCTGAAGTCAGCCTGATGACATATGCAAAAGCATTTGTTAAATTGTTTCATCTTGCAAATAGCAAGTCCTCAACCAGCCTTTCGCTTCTCTGGACCACACCATTTTCTCCACTCCTGTCAGGAAGCATCACTCAGGGCACAGGTTGCTTTTGTTTTTTTGTTTTTGCAACACTTGAACTGGAAAATAACTTTCCCTAGGTAAAGTTATATTTCTCATCCAGAATATATTATTTCAAGATTTGATACTTTAATTTCCAGAATATTTAAAAAGAAATAAATTGCTTGAATTTCAAGATTCTAAAAGGCCAGGTTGTCAGATTCCTGAGCTGATGTTCGGGTAATGAAGTACCCCAAGCATTTCTCCTGTTTTTGTGATTCACAGGAATGAATGATTTTTATTTTCTCTTTTACGGATACCTAAGCGATTCAATCCCTTATTGCACAGAAATGATTTTGTAGAAACCTAATGGTGCAGTTAATTTCAGTGACGACTAAGAATTATCCTTTCAACATATTAAAATGCATTTAGTGGGGAAAAGCACTTGTTGGCCTCAGGTCACAAAACAGGCGGGATTTCAGTTGCTGGTGAGGAGCTGTACCATGGAAATACAGAAATTGCCCCGTCCCAGGCGTGACTGTAATTTACAAAACGAAATCTCTCTCTCTCCCACCTTATCCCTTCTGAGTAAGCTGCCATTCCCCACCGATTCTGTGATGACTGGTTTCCGAATCAGGAAAATACGGCGAATGAGACAGAAGACCTCAAATTGTCGTGTCCGCTCCCGCAAGCATCTCTGTAAATTATGCCTGGAATCTTCCTACCCTGGCGACTGATTACACTTGATCACCAGGTATGGGCCTGTCTTCTGCACAGTTTCCTCTTTCAGTTCACTTGCCTATGAACGGTGTAATTAAGCCACATAAGCTATCACTGTGCTTTAGCGGGGAGAAAAAAAAAACATTTATGCTTTAGACCAGAGCACTGCCAATTTGGGTGACATGAGCTGCTTTGGGGCATGGAGGATTAAAGAAAAGATGGGAGCCAGGGACTCGGGCAGGGGCCCAGCACCATGCTTCTAACTTCTTGTGCAAGACCAGAAGTCTCTCTCTGACACCCCACATCTATCACCACTCCCACGCAGCAACTTGTCCTCTCCAAGAGGGAGCCTGGAAGTGAGATCACACTTCAAAGACCTCAGGCTTGCTCAGGGAGTTCCCTGAAGAGATCAGACCACTAGCAGGCGGGGGGGGGGGCTTTGGGACCCTCCCTTGAAGGGCATGCACTATGCCCTTAGCATGTGCTGCGGTATCTAAGGAACCTGGGCACTTCAAACCACCGCAGCCCAAGGTCTAAGGGCAAACTCAAAGAGAACCGTGTACCCCGATTTCCTGGCACCAAGTTCCCCTCCCGATCTGCTTTTTAAACTTAGGGCAAGTTTCACAATTTCCACTGGATCCTGCTTCAGTCTGAAAAATCCTCCTCCTAATGGAAGACCTGGGGGTAGGGGGCTAGGAGTCCCCGTGATGTGGGGAGGAGGTCCGCGTCCACTCCAGGTGCATGGCGCCCTGCGGCCAGACGGCGGCATTTCTCCGGCAGTGGGTGTAAAGGCTCGGTATTTGCGAATGTCTTTAAAAGTGATGAAGAATTTTCCTCGCTCAAAGCCCCGTGCATTGATGCTGGATCGATTCCCTCTTCTGAGACCCTCAGCTTGTAGCCAGGGCTTCTAAGGTCAGAGAGAGCAGAGCCCCGCCTCTCCCCAGGAAGGGTCAGAGTGGGTTGGGATTGGGTTTGGCTGCCGCAGGAATTCCCCCGCACCTTGCAGGAGCCGCAGCTCCGGGCCCCGCAGGTCCCGCCCCGGGGAGGTCCGAGCCAGGGGGGGTGGGGCGGGGCATTTACAAAGAATTTCTCCAAACCCCTCCCTAGGGATGCAGGAAGACTGATAGGGGACCATTCAAGGGGCCAAGAGCGTGGACCCCAGGACACCCAGGGCTCCGGGGGCCACGTGGCGGGGCCAGGGTGCAGGGAGTGGAATGCAGCCAGTGCCACCAGACAGGACACACAGCCGCTGAGGCAAAATCCCCCGGGCCTGAGCGCCTTCCCTGGCTCTCCACCTCACACGCACACACCCAACATGTATGCACATGCACTCACACATGTACACGCCCACCAACACACATATGCGGATACGTGCATACACACCCACCAACACACACACCAACACACACACATGCAGATACATGCACACACCCTCAACACACGCACATAAGACATACACACCCAACACATAACACACAAACATGCACACATACACACAACCTACCAACATAAATGCACATCTATGCACACATCCTCAACACACACACATACCACACACACACTCAACACATACACACACCAACATGCACACATACCTACACACCAGCAACACATGCATGCACACATGCACACACAACACATACAGCAATACACACACATGCAGATATATGCATACACTCCCACCAACACACACATACCACACACACATACATGTAGACACACATACACACACAAACACACCCAGAGCCACACAATTTTACAAGTAGAGCCACAGAGGGACTGGTTTATAAGCGTGAGTTAGTCGACTGTGTTTTCTGCACAGGGGGAGAACTGCAGGCCCACACCACACGCCATTTTGTAGGGGCATCCACTGTAGAGTGTATTGTTTTTAGTATACACGAGGGGAAGGTAAGGCAGAGTTTGGGTGGCCAGCTTTAAATTACAGGAGGGAGAACCTCAACATCATGCAATATATATGGACAGAGGTCTGAAGGAAGTAGGGGATGGAGAGGGAGGACAGGGAGACTTTCCACCTATCCAGAGGCCTACATTATGCTCAGACAGGGAATGGCCTCTTCATCCCTTCTTTGGCCCTGGCTACACTGCAGGCTCACCTGGCTTGGGCTCTGCCCCAGTCTTGGATTTAATTGGCTGGGGGCATGGCCTGGGCACTGGTGGTTTTTTAAAGCTCCCTGAGTGATTCTAATGGGCAACAGGGTTGAGCGCTGTTCTAGGTTAGAGACTGAGCTTCTCAACCTTGGCTGCACATTAGAATCGCCTGGGGACACTTTACCGTCCTCATGCCTAAGCCTGCTCCAGACCAATTAACTGAGAAGTTAACTGGGTGGGGGCGCCCAGGTATTCAATCTTTTTTAAAGTTCCCAGGTGCCTCCAACATGCAGCCAGGTTTGAGAACCACTGAGGCAAAAAAGGCATGCGAGGGTTGGTGGTAGGGAGTGGGTGCTATCATGATATTAAGCTTGTAAAATACTTACTGGATTCCATTCCTTTCCTCATCTTTCTCCATACACTGATCTGTTCCCCTCTTCCTCCCAGCTCGAGAGGACACATTGCTTATTTCACTTCAACCCCAAATCTTTCCTGCCAACTCCCTGCTCTTACCTGTCAGACTATAACAAATCAGCCCCACAAGGATTTATGGCCATAACATGAATAATTAATGCCTTCCCTTTAGACTCCCACATGTTTCGTGATTATATATTTGGCTGAATTCTTTTTAGAATTCTTCTCCAATGGTTCTGTGTAGATGGTTAATTTTTCCCTTTTCTCTCCTTGACAAACCCTGAAAGCTCTGCTCTAGGGCTGGCCTCTAAGCTGGTGAATGGCCTGGGGGACACTTCGTGGGATGGAAGATGGTGTGGTTTGGAGCTGTAGGTACCCCAGAAAAACAGGTCCTTAAACTTAATCCATTCCTGCAGGTGTGAACCCATTGTAGGTAGGACCTTTAGATGAGGCTACTTCAGTTAAGATGTGGCCCACCTCAGTCAGGATGGGTCTTAATCCTGTTACTGCAGTATTCATAAGTAGAATGATATTCAGACAGTGAGAAAAAGCCACAGGAAGCAAGAGCTGAAGGTCGACAGAACCTGGAAGAGAAGAGAGGCCAGGAGAGGCCACCATATGCCTATGGAGCCCAGAATGCCAGGCTACGGGAAGAAAGCATCACTTGATTTGGAGGTTTCCTAGCCTCAAAACCATGAGCCAATACATTCTCATTGTTTAAGCCAGTCCTCTGCAAGGTATGTGCTTTGGCAGCCAGGAAACTTAAATAGAGAAACCACAGGCTTCAAGTTTGGACTTGGAATTTGGGCCTGGCTCTGTCTTTTGCTAGTTCAAAACTCTAGTTTCCTTCTCTGTAAAAGGGGGATGTGGTAGCAGTACTTTCTCTGCCTCTGAAGATGTGGTTTCATGAGGGAATGATGGGATCATGCTTTGTAAACAGAAAAGCCCTACAGGAATCAATGACCGCTATTTTTTTTTTTTTTTTTTTTATTTAAAATGTGCTATTTTTTCACATATCATAAAATTTACCCTTTAAAGTCCACAATTCAGTAGTTATTAGGATATTCACAGAGCTGTGCATGATTTAAGTTTAGAACATTTTCATCACCCCCAAAGTAACCCCGTACCCATTAGCTATCACTCTGCATTCCCTCTTCCCCAGCCCCCACAACCACTGATCTACTTTCTGTCCCTATGGAATTGCCTATTTCTGGACATTTTGTATACATGGAATGATACAATATGTGCCCTTTCATGATGGGCTTATGATTAATATTCTTATCCCTACTTTATAGATGAGGATTTATGTTCTGCCTCTCCAACTCCCTCTAAGCTCTCGGAGGGAGGGATCATGTCTTCTACTTCTCTAGTATCTACTATCCCGCCCATTCAAAATAGATGCTGAAAAATATGTTGAGTCAAATGGAATTAAAACGACCCATTGGGTTGGTCATACCAGTGTCAGGTTAGCAGGTAGAATGTTATCATCTTAGGTGCTTAGTTTGCCACAGGGCTGCCGATGCAAAAGTACCAGAAATAGGTTGACTTTTATCATAGGAAATTTATTAGGGTAAAAGCTTACAGTTCTGAGGCCATGAAATGTCCAAATCAAGGCACCATCAGAGATGCTTTCTGTCCCAAGGCAGCTACAGGTGATCCGAGCATCCTGCCACATGATAATCAGGCAAGACAGCGGGTCGGCCTGCTCGCTCTACTTTCTCCTTGAACTCAGCTATGGCCAATTAGTCATCTCTCCCTGGGCTTCAGCTCTTTGAGCCTCTCAGGGCTTCTCTCCTTGAGCTCACTGGAGGGTGAACCTGGAGTCCTTTCTCTTACAATGAAGGATCAATATGGCGGCTTCCTTTCTCTCTATGTGTATGTCTCTCTCTGTGTCTCTGTTTATATCAGACCCAGCAAGAGGGCGAAGACTCAAGCTGGCTCATGCCTCACTCACGCAGCCTAATCAAAAGGGCCCCAGGCCCACAGGAATGGATTAGTTAAAAAACATAATCTCTTTTTGAGATTCACCAGGTTCAAACTTTCTCAGGAGACCAGACCAGAGTTTCTTTTAGAAGGGAAACTCCCTTTGCTTAGGAAAATGCCTTGACAAGTGGCCTGTGGTGGAAGACAAGACTTCCAAGGGTATCTGTGATCTGCAGAAAATTGCTTTGCTCCTGAGAAGGTGGACATGAGAAGGGGCTGGGGTGGGGACCAGGGGAACAAAAAAGGAGGAGAGAGCAGCCAGTAAACAAAATAGGGCAGAGAGAGGTGGGGCCAAAGGCCTAAACAAATGGCCCTGTGGCAGGGGCCTGGAGGACCCGAAGAACGATGAGGCCTGCTGCTCTAGTTCCAGTTTGCTCCCATTTGCGGACACTGATTAACATTGCAAGTGAGCATTGCGCCGTAGAGGAAGACGTGGATTTCACGGCTGGGTTTCCACACAGCAGAATCAGGAGTCAAAAGTAACCACGAGACCATAAGTTTCAGGTGATTTACAGAAACCTGAGATGGGCTCCATCCTTCTATACTGGGTTTGAGTCAATCTTATTTGGATTTTAAGAGCTGGGATGCTCCAGCTAATATGTAGCTCAAAAACAAATGATTATTTAAAGTGTGCCTTAGAAGGCAGCCTTGCCATATTTGCAGAGGACATTTTGGGGAGAATGAGTGACATTTGGTCAGTCTGGCAGAGAGTGGGCCTCCAAAGTTTCCAGTACTTTCCAGGAGATAATGTTTCTCTAGGAAAGACCTATTCCCCAAAGTCAGTTTCTCTGTTAAAACAGAGCCCTGGAAACTTCAAAAGCCAAATGAGAAAGACAGAGGTGAGAAAGGGAACTGAGTTTTTGAAGCAGCCTGTTTTCCCACAACTGTCATGGCTTCAAAGGAGCCAGGCCCTGGGGACCCTGCTTGGATCTAACTAGGAGAGTGGTGGTGAGTCTCAAACTGCTCCACTGGGACCCAGTTCTTTGATGAGGACTTGAGGCTGGTGGAAGCGATGCACAACTTGGAAACTGGGCTGGAAAAGAGGGTCGGGAGAAATCCAGCTGTCTCTGCAGGAGAATGAAATCTAATCTTGTGTTATAAATTATTTGGTGTCCTGACAATCAACTGGTTTTTCTTCATAGCCCCTCTAAACTACGCATTTGGAGAAATAAATCTTCGGAGCCTTGTGGCTCTCCCTCGAGAAGGCCATGCTTCAAACTGAATTGATGACGTTTCAAATGCAGAAGCAATTTAGAAGATCAGAGCTGCAGAGGAGGATGGAGACAGACTTTATTTGCACACTCCCAGGGATTTTCCAGCAGTAGAATTTTAGAGTTCTGAGCTGGAGGGGCACCATGGGATGCAGTCCCTGCCCGTGATGAGGGAATAAGGAGATTCGGGCAGGCCTGCCCAGGCCTGTGTGAGGTTCCCTGTGGCAGGGCCAGGGCTCTCCCACTCCCTCCCATGCTACTTCCCAGGCAAGCCAGTGCAGAAGCACTCTCCAGGCTCTCTAGCACATAACTGGGGCATTTTCTATGATGATGTAGCAAAGAAGACACACTATGTTGCTCTTTTCAGCTTCTGGTATAAAATCTCCTGCTTAGGAAAAACTCAGGTTTCTGACGGCCATTTATACCCAACAAAATCGCACCAGATTTTATCATCTTGATCTAAGTTAATTAATTCCCTCAACCAACATATACATATATGAGTACCCAACTAAATAGAAATTGTAAAACAAAAACCAAAAAATGACAAGTGCTCCTATTCAATTCCGGAAGCTTCAAACTTGCTGACGTTTTTTTCCCTCTGGTCACCATATGTTATCTGTGATCCTGCTAACAGTCACCATAATCAATTTATCAGGCATTTTTCCCCCCAGGAAAATGAGAAGCTTCCTTACATTTGTTAGTCACTACCCTTATCCTAGAACTTGTGCTGCCTTTAGAGGTCTGGGCCCTGTTTTAATTTCTTGGGCTGCTCAAACAGATATCATGCAGAAGCTTGGCATAAACCATGGGAATTTATGAGCTCACAGTTTTGAGGCTAGGAAAAAGTCCAAATCAAGGCATCATCAAGGCAATGTTTTCTCCTCAAAGACTGGTGTTCTGGTACTAGCTGCCGGTGATCCTTGGTCCTGGGCTCCTCTGACACATGGCAATGCACATGGCGGCCTCTCCTGGCCTCTCCCTTCTCTTCCGCATTCTGCTGACATTTAGTTTCTTGCTTCCGTGGCTTTTTCTCTCTTTCTGTCTAAATTTTATTCTCTTATAAAGGACTCTGGTAATAGGGTTACAACCAGGCCCATATTGGTTGTGGTGGGCCACACTTTAATTCAAGTAATCTCATCAAAAGGTCTTCCTTACAATGGGTTCACACCGACAGGAATGGATTAAGCTTAAGAACATGTTTTTCTGGGGGTACATACAACTCCAAACTACCACAGTGCCCAAGAATCCTGTTTTCTCCATTATAATTACACATAGCAACAGAAACTCCCAAATTACTACAGAACAGTGGGCAGGGGGGCTCCCTTCTGTCCGACCACCTGGGTCTCCCTTCGTTTCACAAAGAATCGCCACTATCCCAGAGTCTGCACCACTGATTTGCTAAAAGCCACATGTTTCTGCCCATAAAAATTCGTGCGTGATGAAAGCTGCAGCCAGAGCCATTAGAGGGATGGCCTGAAAGCTTAATGCAGGCTGCAGTGAGAGAGAGGTGGCTATTCTTTTTAAAAAAATCAAGGTCAGCTTTGCTCAATAATCAACCAAAGTTTGGAAGCTTCACATCTGTTTCCCAATCAGTGAGGCTAAATACCAAATGATGTCATGGTCAGAATATTTTAATTTATTCCTCTCTTTCCAACCTTCACCAGCCTTCTCATCTGTCCTCTATCTGGGTCGCCTCTGATTTCATGACCACCCTTTTCTCAACTGTTTCCCCCAACTCCCAGCCCAAACCCAGAAGATGGAGAATTCAGTGGTGGTAGAACTCTTTAAAAATTCACGTTGGGTACTAGGGAGTGAGAGAGCCACTCTGCCCTCAGGAGGGGCTGATTCTAGAGAACCAATCTGCCTTTCAGCACATTCATATCCGTTAGTATTTGGAAGGAGTGTAGAACAGTGCCTGGCACATATTAAGCATCACATACATGCTAGCTGCTAGCATTCTCCTCCCACTCAGGTGACTAATGGGCTCAGAAGGGCTGTGTGCATCACGTACTGTAGATACCTGGAGTGTCAGTCATCGCATTTCTCATGGCTACAGTTTCCAAAACACCTTAACATGTATCATCACATCCTAACAGCTCAACAAGTGCCAACATGACCACCATTTCACAACAAGAAGGCCCTGAAAAGTCAGGTGACTTGTCCAAGGACACTTAGCGGTAGGCTGTCCAAAGCCACTGAACTTGAATTAATAGCAGAGCTGAGACTAGAATTTGGGTTTCCTGGGCTTTCGCTGGGGCAGGGGAAGAGAGGGAGGGAGTTTGGGAAGCGCTATCCTTTTTGCCCCAGAAGCCAGTGTGGTTAAGGCTAGTGGTTTTGAGCAGGCACTTGGCCAGACAGGCTTCCCTTTGCCCATTCCCTGGCCACCACCAGACTTTCTGGACTAGAAAAGCTCATCCAGCATGGACAGATATCTGGGGGCAAAACACATGTTCAAGGAGAGAGACCTGCTGACCAGGCCTTGGCTCTCTTCCAGGAGCTCTCAGTTCCTGGCCCATGACACTGTTTTCCCAATGTGAGCTTGAATCTCAACTCCCTATTTAGTTCCTTTATTTTTTTTCTTATGCTCACCTTCCTGCTGCAGTGTTGTGGGCCAAAGCTTTCAGAGCTGTTATGCATTGGTCAGCTCCTCCTCGCTGGCCCCTGCCCCTGGCCATTCTCCCAACTTGGGGCCAGTCCTACTGTTTTCTGAAGATCCTTCCTCCTTTAACCGAGAAGTACAAAAACTTAATCTAACAGCTTCCTCTTTTAAACTCTTCAACTCTTCTTGAGGCCCAGTGGTTGGCATCTCAATAGCTCCACATAAAAAGAGATTTCATGAAATACTCTAAGAAAATAATTGCACACAGCCCTTTGTTTCTCAACTCCTTTAATCCTTCCCTCAGATAAGGCCACCATAATTAAATGTCAAACTCCAGTTCATAGCTTTGATAAATATTAGGCGACTAAGCTATTTATAAAATATATAATTTGAAAATCTGGCATTGCATTTGCTGTGACGATTTCCTCCCTCAGAGGGCTGAGAGCTTAGCTACGTGGAAGGCACTGCAAGGAATGGAAACGAATAAGGATGTTCAGTTGCGAGGCTCGGCTATTTCCACATTTCAAAGGAATTGAGACAAAGTCTCCTTGTGGGAAAGCAAAGTGAGGGAGGAAGAGGGAGAAAGCAAAAGAAGGAGAGGAGGCCTTCACTTTTGAAAATGACTCTGTTCCTCTGTGTGAATTCGTTTTGCGGCCAGTCTGAGGTTGGACGAGGAGTCTGAAGGGGAGGTTAAGGGGGAAAAGCCTTGGGCAGCAGTGGGGCGCGCCTACCAGGAGGTCCACCATGTTGGGCTTGTTGTTCCTCAGCGTCTTCACAGCATGGAAAACGTCCACCGCCCGCTGGTGCCGGAGCATCTCGCAGACGATGCTGATGGCACAGAATGCTCCACTGCGGCCGCCTCCATTCCTGTCAGAGAAGACATAAAATGCTTTGACCCCTTGGCCCTTCCATTAAGTATCTCACATAATCTGTGGAAATGTGGCGTCCAAACCTAGTGAGCCATGAAGGCCTCTGAGGCTGCTCAGCTCCCAGCTGGGCCAATTCTCCTAATTAATGGTAATGGCATTGATTAGCCACAGCATTTGGCCCGCAGGTCACCTGTAACCGGAAGTCTCAGAGAAACTAGCCTGTCCTCCTTTCCCTGTTTTACCTCAGCTCTAGATTATGTCATCTCGATGGAGCACCTTGGCTATTTCCATAGAAAGCATCCCCTGCAGAAAATTTTCAACGAACAAACACCTCACTGCCAGGAAAACTGATGGTGAACATGGTTGAGTTCAAAGATATACCTGGACTTTTTTGTGTGTGTGTCTCCATTAATATTTCATTATTTTTCTCTAAAACATAGGATTCTTTTTTTTTTAAAAAGCTTTCTATTTTGAGCTAATTTTAGACTTACAAAATAGGTGCAAAAATGGTAGAGAGTTCCCAACTTCCCCTGATGTTAACATCTTATATACCCATAGCACAATATCCAAACCAGGAAGTTAACACTGGTACAAGACCATTAACTAAACTACAGGCCCTAGTTCAATTTCACCAGCTTTTCCATCAATGAACTTTTGCTGGTCCAGGATCCAACTCAGGCTACGCGTAGCATTGAGTTGTCCTGTCTCAGTCTTCTTTGCTCTATGACAATTTCTCAGTCTTTCCTTCTCTCTCTCTTTTTTAGGAGGTACCTGGGGTTGACCTCATACATGGGAGGCTGCTCAACCACTAAGCTACATCCACTTCCCAATGAGGGTTGTTTTTTTTTTTTTTTTTCCCGTTTATTTTTTTAGGAGGTACCAGGGATCAAACCTGGAACCTTATATATGGGAAGCAGGCACTCAACCACTTGAGCTACATCTGCTCCCTTCCTTCTCTTTCTTGACCTTGACAATTTTGAAGAGTCCTGGTCAGTTATTTTGTAGAATATCCCTTACTTCAGATTTGTCTAATGTTTTCTCATGCTTGGAATGAGGTGATGCATCTTTGGGGAGAACACCACAGCAGGGACGTTGTGTCTTCAAGGGTTCATGATGTCCTCTGTCATATTACTGGAGATGTTGACCTTGACCATGTGTTAGGGTGGTATCAGCCAGGTTTGTCTTTACTGCAAAATTATTATTTTTCCAATTGTAGTTAATAAAATACTTTGGAACTGTATACTATCTTGTCTCTCTTCAAACTTTCACCCACTAAATTTTAGCATCCGCTGGTGGATCTTGTCTGCAACAATTGCTGTGGTGTTTGCCTAATGGTGATTTTCTATTTCCCTCTTTCCTCAACATTCATTAATTGGAATGCTACTGTAAGCAAGAGCTGTTCCTTCTTCCCTGTTTAAACATTTTATTTGATTATTTATTCATATCAGTATGGACTTACATACATTAATTTTATTCCATGAGTTAACAACCAATTGTATTGGTATTTAATTTTTGGTTCAAGTTCCAGTTTTGACTATTAGGATCTCCTTTAGGTTTGTTCCTGTGCTCTTTTGACAAACCTCCATCCTTTTAAAAGCACTTCCTAAATTTCTGGAATTACAAGATGCTCCAGGCTCAACCTGTATTTTCCCTATACCAGCTCTGGAATCAACTACTTCTCCTAGAATCTATGGGCGCCTCTTTTTCTCCCTCTCCTCTTCTCTCCTCCCCTGTCTTTCCTTCCTTTCATCACAATATCATTATCATACCTAAAATGAATACTAATACATTAATGTTTTAATGTAATCTAATTTCTAGTCCATGTTCAAATTTTCCAGATTTTCCCAGACATTTTCTTACAGCTGCTCTTTTTAAACTAGGATCCAATCAAGGTCCTATAGGTTAAAGTAAACTTGCAAGGTTGTCTTGCAAGTTTACTTTAATCTATAGGTTCCTCTTTGCTCTCTCTCTCTCTCTTTTTCTTTGCAATTCATTGAGGAAACTGGGTAATTTGTCCTGTAGAGATTTCTCAAATTCTGGATTTTTCTCATTCATTGCCTCTCTGTGATATCATTTAACATAGTCCTGTCTAACTCTAGGCTTCCTGTAGATTGGCAGTTAGCATCAGAGCTTAATACAAATTCAGGATTTTTTAATTTTTATTTTACAAAGATACCTAATAAGTGTACTTGCCAAAGAAGGCAGGCACAAGATATCTGGTTGTCCCTCATTTTGTGATTTAAGATTGATCAATCCTTGCATTCAGGTATCGGCTTGATCAGTCCATTATAAAGTTTCAAGCTGGCCTTTTAATAATGCATAATATACCTATACTCAGGTCCACCAATGGTGACTATACATCTCAGTTAATGGTTACAATGGCAACGCCATGTCACCCCTGCTCAGATCAAGATACAGACGTATTAGCCTACAGAGCCTCCTCTCCTTCCCCATCTACATCATTCACAGCACCAAAGGAAGTCGCTGCTCTCACCCCCCATCATACATTCCTTTAGCCTGTCTTTGAACTCTGTATGAATGGAATCACACAGTGTACACTCTTTTGAGTCTGACTTTCACTCAAGATGATCTATGTGCAAAAAAATCCATGTTGTAATATTCTTTTCTTTTTCCAAGTAGGGTGGCATTGAATGAATGTACTGTTGTATGATTTCTGTATCCAACAGCTGATGAAGATTTGGGCAGTTTCCAGTTTTTAGATCTTATAAGTAAAGCTGTTACAAACATATCTTGTAGAGCCTATATGTGCTCCTGTTAGTCATATACTGAGGAGCGGAAGTTTGTGCATATTTAGCTTTAGGAGATGCCATCAAACAGTGCCAAAGTGATTGTGCAATATTTACTTCCTTCCAACAACACTTGGTATATACCATTTATCATTTACTTAAAAAAAACTCTAGCCATTTTGGTGAGGGTGCAATGGCATCCAATTCTGGTTTTAATGTGTATTTTCCTGAAAATTAATGATGTTTTCTATGTTTATGGGTTACTGGAAGAGCCTTTTCTTTCTTTCTTTCCTTTTCTTTTCTTTTAAATGAAGTATCTGTTCAAGTCTTTTGTCCATTAAAAAAAAAAACTGGTTTGTTTCTTTCCAAGTTGACTTGTAGTGGTTCTCATACATTCTGACTATAAACCCTTTGTCTTGATTTTTCACTCTCTTATCAGTGTCTTTTGGTGAACAGAAGAGTTTCATTTGAATGAAGTCCAATTTATCATCATTTTCCTTTATGGTTGGTGTTTCGTGTCCTGTTGAACAAATCTGATTACCTCATGATCATGAAGATTTTCTCCCATGTTTTCTTCTAGACAATTTCTGTTTTGCTTTTCATATTTTAGCCTGCATCCATCTGGAATGGATTTCTATGGGTAGCATGAGGAGGCTGTGTTAGGCTGGATCTCCTAACTCAGGCGAGCCTGGGTTATGTGTTCCTGGACTTTCTCTCCTGCCCCATCAGTCCCTGCTTTTCCCCACCAGCTTTGCCCCGGGGGGAGGGGGGAGAGGGCTTGCCGTGGATCATCGTTGTCTACATCCATCGTTTTCATCCAGGCTTGTTAAGTGGAGCTATTCTATCATTTCTTCTGGTTTAACTAGTTGGGAAACATGTATAAAGACAAAAAAAAAAAAAAATCACCTCATCCACTACCTGCTCCAGGAGACATGCAATTCATAGCCCCTGGAGCAGGGACTTTGCCCAAGGCCAGCAGGTGGCGCTACACTATGCTGAATACGGTGCTTCTGCCCCCGGAAGGGCAGGCACTTATTGCCCGAGTTCAAAGCATCTTTTCCTCTTCAATATCGGAGGACACCAATTTAAGTTAACTTTATTTCCCACAGCAAAAAATAATCTTAGATTTAGATGCCTACATCTAAACAAATAAAAGCATTCTCATCAGGTCTGAGTCACATGCCATATGACTTTTGATGTGGGGAGTCTGGCTCCCCAAAGAAAAATCAAGGTTCTCTTACCAGGACGGGGGAAACCCAAGTGTCTACCACAGACCACCAGTGCTAAAGAACAGCCCACTGTTTTGTACGTCAAATGGGACAGTGACTGTGTTGGCTGTTGGGTCCCAGCTGCCTTTTGGGAGAGTGCAGCCGGTGTTTGTGTACAAGGTGCGGTGATTTCAGAGGCAGTGGAGAGACCTGTCTTAAGGCCGCCCTGGTGCCTTCTTCCACTCAGGGCTCACTCCTGCCTTTGTCGTTGTTGGGAAGCTAATGATTCTGGCAGTCGGAACCACGATGCTCCCAACTCCAGATGCTGGGAGCATCAGATGCAGGGATGAGTATGTGCAAGCTACTTTTAGCATTTCACAAAATCCCAGCAGATATAATACCACCTCTAGCTATAATGCCAATTTTCCTTGCTGGGACTGTATCAATTCAGTGAGGTTATTGTTATTAACTCAGTGAGGCAGATAGATAAAAATGGGAATGAGAGCTGTTAATAAATTCTTTCTGGCATTTTCTTGGTAGAGATGTTTTGAGTGCCCTGGGTCCATAAGAAGGAAGGGGAAGTTAGTATAGGGGAGGGGAGTGTAATAAAATAGGATTTTTTTTTTTTTTTAGAAGACAAGGGGTTGGGACCTCTGGTTTAGGATAAGCGTGAGAAGGCCTATAAGTCTCATTCTTGCAGAATGTGACAATACCACATTTTGTTCTGGGTGAGAGGCTGGGCAGAGAGAAAGAAGCAGAGCAGAATTCTGGGCTGCCAGGAAGGCCTCAGAGGGCCCCAGGAGCTAGGTGGGGAGGTTGGTTTCCCTAGCCAAGTTTGCAATTTGCAATTTTAACTAGGGTTGGTCTGCTCAGAGCAAAACTTTATTTTCCCTGCAAATTGGGAGAGATTTCATTGTGTGCTTCTAACGACACTCCACTGGGAAGCGATATAAGCTGATACTTTAAGTTTCTACAAATTCACTAAACATCTTTCCTAACTGCCATGACTTTCTAATTGCCTGTTCCATTAAGCCAATTCCAGCTGGTTGATTAGCTACATATTATTGCCAATGAGAAAATGCAGGTGAAAGTGCTTTGAAAAGTATGACATTCTACGTTCAGCATTTCTCAACCTTGGCTGCACATTGACATAATCTGGATGTTTTAAAAAAAAAAGTACTGATGTCTTGCTTCCACCCGAGATTTTATTTAATTGGTTTGGGTGTGGCCTGGGCACCATTTGTTTTTTTAAGCTCCCCAAATGATTCTAATGTGCAGCCAAGATTGAAAAGCATTGCTCTGTAGCAGAGGCTGTCATTTTAGGGCATCAGAAGCACCTTGCAAACTGATATTTCTGACATGATCCAAGGTGATTGTTAAACTGCTGGCCTGGAGACCACACATTGGGAACCACTGCTCTGAAAATCACAAAGGAAAAAGGAGGCAGGTCCTTTGAAACCCCTGACATGCCTTCCAGTAGACTTACCAAGTAGCCTGCTGGTAAACTAGCTTTGGGGCTTTGCTGATGATTTGGAGCTACCGACACTTTGACAACCAGCTTGCAAAAATTCTGAAAAATTAATACTTGGTTCTCAAGAGCAGTAGGAGCTGGCTCCAGTGCCAAACTGACCCCACCCAGGGTTTTCTGGGGGCTCCTAATCACAGGTTCGGTGCTTATTTTATAACTGAGATGCACCATCCAAATGCACAATGTACCCATTTTGTTTCCTGCCGAGCACATTAATCCTTCAATGAGTGGACCGATCCTTGTAAGTCCACTATCTCCTTTTCACCCAGACCTACTTATTTCTTCTCCATTTATAGTGAAACTGAAGACGGCGTGAGACAGGTCAGTGCCAGCCGCCCAGCATCCTGTTACTTACAAGCAATGCACAACAGTGCGGCCTTCCCCGCCATTGTATTCCTCCTGCCACTTGTCCACCTGGCGAATGAGTTTCAGGAAGGAGCGCTTGGACACTGGGGTATCTCTGTACATTGGCCAGCCCAGGAATTGGAACTGCTGCACCATCCGATATCCATCCTGCGGCTTCAGAGGATCAGGAGTGAAGAGAGACGAGGAGAGAAAAAGGGCATTATTTACTTCACTGAATTGCAGTGGGCTGCTTCCAATTATTGGATCTTCTCATCAGAGCAGGGCATTATTAAAGGAGAGAGCTGCCTATAAATAACGAAGGTAGCATCTGCTGGCCTGAAGAGTTATGATTTTTAATCTCCACGTGTTATAAAAAACCAGGTGCTTGAAATGACAGGCCAGACAAATATGAGAGAAGAACACACACGATTTTGCAAAGGTGAAAAATAACTCACCATTTCATTGACCGTGTTGCCTTAAGTGGTAAGGTGGCTTTACTTAATTACAGGCTAATTAAAGGTGAAGAAGAGATTATAATCTGGAGACATTTGCAAGCTCAGTGTGATATAGATCTCACTGTATTTCCTGTGAGTATATATGTTTGCTTATTGGTGTGATTCTTGCTAAGGTATTGAGCGTTAATTAATCTTTAGTCATAATGAAATCGCATTTCAGGATTCATAAAAAGTATTCCTGAACTTATGCTAGAGAAGTGACAAGGCAATTTTACTGTGACCATGGCAAAACCACTTGAACTAAATCTGTGGCCTTCAGGGCCTTTTCAAACTATCGTGGGCTCTTTTTTTCCCTGACAGATTTTCTTCGCTGGGCTCCTGCATCTCCCTCTCTGGTCTCCCCTTCTCTGCCTCAGCTCCTTTTCTCCCAGACCTCTACGCATGGAACACTTCTAGGCACAGTCCTTGACACGTTTCTCTTCTCTCTCTACGGCTTACATGATTCATGACTTCAAATATCACTGATATCCACTAAGTCATAAATTCCTCTCTCCAGTCCAGTCCTGTCCCCTGAATTTCACCCTCGAACATTCAACTGCCTACTCGATATTTCCACGCACATGTCTAATAGTCATCTCAAACCCAACACTTCCGAAATTGAACCCTGGGCCCTCTCTCTGCGCACCCCCCATCCCCTGCCAAATCTCCTGCTGCACGGACAGGCTCCCACAACTCAATGGATGTCAAGCCCATCTTCTTCTTCAAAGTCTTTCTTGACGCCCTGGCATCCGACCTGCCAACAAACCCTATTAGTTCTAACTTCAAAATAATATCAGGGTCTCTCCACTTTTTACTGCCTCCATCTGCCACCACTCTGCCTGAGCACTTTGTAATTTCTCAAATGTACTATTGCAATAGCCTCCTGGCTGTTCTCCCGTCCTCCTTTACCATCTAGTCTTATCCGAGAGGCTAGAGTGTACCTTTTAAAATGTAAATTATACCATGCAATTCTTCTCCCCCAAATTCTGCAATGGCTCCTTATTTCTTCAGAGTCAAAGCCACAAAGCTATCGGTGGTCTACAGGGCTGTATATGTTCTCTGTTCCCTCAGCCAAATTACCAGTAGGTAAAGTACTCTCATTGGCTACTCTCGCCTTTGCTTACTGTGCTCCAGCCACATGAGCCTCCTTTATTCTTCCTGGAATGCCCCAGGCAAAGCCATACCTCAGGGCCTTTGCACTGCCCTTTACTTCTACTGAGAATGTCCTCTCTGCAAAGAGCCACATAGCTACTCCATTGCTTCCTTCAGGCCTTTGCTCAAAAGGTGCCTCTTATTTAAAATGGAAACTTGCTCTCCTTCCTGTTGATTGTCCTACCACTCTCTTTGCCCCTTACTTTTTTCTATAGCATTTATCACTTTCTAACACATTGCATAATTGTCTCATTTGTTACGTTTATTATTTATTGTCTGTCTTCTCACATTAGAATGTAATTTCCACAAGTTCAGGGATCTGGGTTTTGTTCACTGATGTATTCAAACTCCTAGAACAGTGACACAGAGCCATACTCTAAATATTTAATGAATGAGAAAACAGTGAAACCACAATAATAAGCAATATTGGCCATGTCTCTTACTCTGGCTGCGTTATAAATACGGAATATTCTGCTGATGATGTCCTCTTCTAAATCAGCAGAAACAAATTCCACTTGGATGGGGCCATATCTGTGTACTCCGTTTTCTGGCCAGTACTGGGGACACAACTGAATTCAGAACACAGAAACACAAGATTAGTTATAAGAATAACCTCACTAACGTTCAGTATCAACATTCAGTAATTCTTAATACTTCATTGATTCTCTTCATTTCCTTTCATCTCTTTCTTTTCCTTTCAGCAAACAGACGTCAGGTTTTTCTTATGCCAGACGTCTTTCTTTTAGTATTTTTTTTTCTTCCTTTTCTCAGAAAGCATCTTTTAGCCCTAAACAATTTTGCTTTCCAAAGAGGTCATGTGGATATGGTTCTTTAGCACACTGAAAGGAACGCTTACCTGGCCTTGGGGGAGAGGCTGATGGCATACAGAAGTAAAAATGCCCAAATCTGTCCCCTCCCTGTCTGGGCTTGCATCATAGCATAGGATCACTTTTGGGAGTAGGGCTATTTTGTGACAAGATTCAGAATGGGTAACAGCGTTGGCTGCAGTGGTGGTTTGGAGCTGTATGTACCCCACAAAACCTGAATCCATTCCTGTGGATGTGACCCCATTGTAAGTAGGACTTTTTGATGAGGCTACTTTGTTAAGGTGTGGCCCACATTATGGGGGTCCTTTATTAGTGGGATGAAATTAAGACAGACAGACAGAGAGAAAGCCACAGAGGGAGCGGCCAGAAGTTGAACATCAACTGAACTCGGACGAGAAGGGAGAGGCCAGGAGACCACACCATGTGCCTTGCCATGTGTCAAGCTAAGGACAAAGTTTGGCTGCTGGGGGAAAAAGCATCGCCTTGATGACACCTTGATTTGGACTTTTTCTTAGCTTCAAAACCGTGAGCTAAAAAATTCCCATTGTTTAAGCCGGCCCACTGCATGGTATTTTCTTGAGCAGCCAAGGGAACTAAAACAGTTGCATTTACATGTTCTCATCCAAACCCTCCCAGTTCTGATCTAGGAAGTCTGGTGAAGTAAGAGTAAATGCTTTGCTGTCTTACCTGGAGGTAGTTTTAACTATAAACACATTTTTTTAGGGTCCAAACCCCAGGTATTGGTAATACTGGGTAACTGGAACTTTTGCATGAGCAAATGAGGGCAACAAGCCACAAAAACACTAAATGTGGAGAAAGTGAGGTGGGAAGAGCTCCGGAGAGCTCTTCTCTTCAAAAATCATTCCTAATCTCCTGAAAACCCGGTAGGCACTTAGGGTTTGAATTTCAACTTCTTCTGGGACTCGGTATTCCCATTGACTTTAGTTGGAGTAGCCTTTCACTTTTCTTTTTCTGATTTATCTAAGGGACAAATGGCTTGTGGTGAGGCAAGAGGAGAATTGCTTTATTATTTAATAACATGCTTTTATTTGGTCCAGAGCAGATACAAAACATATCACCTCATTGTAAGCAAAATGGTGAATGCTTTGTACCTCCACTGATTGAGGTTGATTTCCTTGTTTCTTTTTTAAAATGAATTTTATTTTCTGAAGGATCTAAAATTCTCATTGCCAAAGATGGCAAAAGTTGATTTATACCCAAGATGGCAAGATAGTTATCAGTTAACAATGGGTCAACCGAAACAGCAATCTCTCTCTCCATCACAGAGAAGTTAAAGGTTCTGACTTTATGATTAAGACTGAACGTAGGATAGCTAAGGGGAACCTCGAAGTTAGCTAAGTCTACAGTATTTTTAAAATTACATTTGTTTATTTTTAAAGAGCCCTTCCATGAAAAATTTCCTTTCTCACCGGCCCTTCCTGGTGACAAGTTATAAAACTGCCTTGTCAAGCTACAGCACGCTGATGTTTATTTCCTTTTTGATACCCCAGTGTACCCACTGTTAAAATTAATAGGCATTATGTTGGGAAATTGAGATGGTAATAAAAGCCATAACATGCATTTTGAACTGTTTGGCCTATTTTTCTATTGACTGAGCTAGTTTTGCTTCCCGCCTGCTCTCTCAGTTCAAGCTTGTCACTTACACTGGAGAAATATGAATGGCCCAAGCCTGTGCTTTGCTCTTAGCACACTGCATTCCACATTCTGCCCTAGTAAACCGTGTAGAAAATGGCTTAAATGGTGCATATCACGGCCATGAGCCAGACCTATAAATACTTAAAATAGTTGAGCGCTATTCTTGTACAATTGCAAGGCCTTTAAGTTCAAATGCTGTTTAGTGTTCTCGAAAAGATGGAATCCCAGGAGCCTCTTTTCTCTCACTCTGAAAATCCACGCTGTCGGCTGAATAGAATTGTAGTCTTTTGGTCTCTCCTTCCCCCAATCACCCAAGTGTTGGTTTGAGGCCAGGTAGTTTGGGCTTGGAATGCAGCTTTAGAATTCAAACATTGTTGTTCAAAAAGAACACACTAAAATCATTTAAGTCTTACTCAGTAATCTGAAGGAAAACAGTTACAGTCACAATATTTCAGGATTCACAGGAGGGAAAAACAGAACAATTCAAAACAGGGGATGGGCTCCTTATCCCATAGTTGTCTATCATGATAAAGAATTTGGATCTAGTGAAATTTAACCCATGCCATTCTAAGTTACAACCAAGAATCCTGATTCCGTACTTCCAGCTGTGTCTTTGAGCTGATCCTTTAAGCTCCTGGGGCCTTGCTGTCTGTCTGTCTTTATAAACAGCTGCACTCTATCTGCTGAGAAGGTCAGTGAGGGAAGAGCTCTAAAATACTTAAGCTTCTTAAGCAGAAGGACTAGATGAGAACAAGGATTATCATTATTATTTCATCAACTAGCTTTGAGGATTGAGCCGGAATAATATAATGTAGTGCCTCAAACATAATTAAAAACATTGTAGAATTCAATTTACTGTCCATGCCATTTAAGGCAGATTGATGGCAACACAATAGAATTTGGGAAGGAGAAATCTTGTCCAGTTTGGATGCTGAAATAGTTCAGATCATGAATTCTCTCTTTTCTCTTTATTATTATTTTTTAAAGAATTCTTCTCTACCACATAGGAAATTAATTCAGTTCCAGAATAAGTTTATTCTTAATACTTGCTAAATGCAAACTTTCAATAATGGTTAGGTCTGTGATTGGCATGACTATACCCCAAATCATCAAAAGCAACCATAAATCCAGCTCCAAAAGGACTGCTGTGTTAAAGCTCACCTGACCACCCCCTTTAAGAAAGGTTTCTGACCCCGTTTCTAATACTGAGCCATTGCTGACCAATTCTTTTTCTTTTGATGTTGAAGAAGAGGGAACTATGCAGAAGGTCAATTTATTCTGATTAGACATGAAGTCCTAATTTCATGTCTTTTTAATATCTTTACCAAAGAGTTCCAAAATGCATGGCCGCCCTTAAAATTGCTGGCCTCTCTCTACACCTCCACTGCCTTCCCCTCACCCCCATCTCCTTCTCATCTCTACCTGCAGGCTCCAGGTGAGCCCTGCCAGGAAGCACACAGCCCGTGACCGCTCAAGGAATGGGGTCAGGGCTGTGCCAGAGGTTGAGGTCCTTCCTTGACTCTTCTCTGGTTCCTCTGCTCTGCTTTCAGCTCTGGGATGTTCCAATTTTCATTTAGCATTGACTTTGGCCATCACCTTGCCCCCCCTCCAGGCAGCATGTGCATCCCATTCAAACAGCCCTATTTCTGACCCCTGTTTTGCCCTGCCACTCCCATGTCTATGATTTCTGTCTTTTTGGTTTCAAGTGACTCTCTGCTTTCACCCCTAATTCCACCTGTTTTTTTTTTTATTATGGAAAAATTTGAAATGCCTTAATTTTTAAAGCTAGGAGAATATTGTATATAGATTATGGGACATCATGTGAAGGACAATAATGCAGCCATTAAAACTATGTTTCCAAATAATATGTCCCTGCAATGACCCATATTTATGGGTTTCTGGTAAGTGAAAAAAATGGAAAACCAAATTTTCTGCAGTTTCCTCCAGTAACTGGATTTTTTTCCCTGTTGTTTTCTTTTATATGTTTTCCAAAATTTCTTCATTGTTCATATATTATTTTCACAATCACCAAAATTTTAATATAAATAATGCAACATAGCTTTTGTGAGGGCTCTTGTTTCTGTTTACTTAAGTGATAACCCCAGAAGGTTAGTGGAAACATGCATCGCCGTCATTACGACAACCTTCCCACTTGACCTTGTCTAGTCAAGGACATTCCACCTGGTTTTTAACACTCTTCTTTCAGCTTCCATGGTTCTCTACCCCCTCCATGCTGGTGACCTGGTAGGGGGGCCTGCGTTTCTCAGGGTGCAAACAAAACACACACAGGTTCGACCCGCTGGCACGAGCTCTGACAATGGTAACCGATGAATCTCACCTGGGCGGGATCCACATCATTTAGCATAACTACAGACGTGCAGTGGTAATCCAAGACCAGTCTCCAAAAGTCTTTGACTGTGTTTGGCAAAGGATGCTGGGTGACTATAAAGGCTGAGGGCTGTTTATAGCTCTGCAAATACAAACAAGGAAGATCCAAATATACCGGAAAACGTCAAGTGAGGAAGCTAAGGTATTTTGTATACGTGGAAACTTGTGGCATAGAACACTGAACATATTTAACAGTTGCTGAATGCTATCGCCATTATCAACACTTAAAGAGACTAAATATAAATGTGCCTGCAAAATAACAATGATAAAATATAAATATCTCTTATGAATATTTTGGTACTCCTGGTAGAAGGGCAATATTGATCCTGTACATTATTATTTTAATGGGGAAAACCTTAACTTTGCTTTGAAGCAGCATTAAAATAATTTCACCTTTCCTAAAATCTGTCATTTGTAGGTGTGACGTCGTTACTTATTCCTGCCATACAAGACTACAGAGGCTCTTTACGGCTCTGGAGAGCTTCAAACAAGTTTATGTACCCTTTTACTGCTATCACACCGATTGAATCAAAACTTCCATATTAGCACTGAAAATATTCATTCACTCTTTCCATCAATTGGAGAGCAAATGTTCATTCAGTTAGAGGTAAACAGACTGACAGGAAGTAATGAGTTGTGCACTTTCTGTACTGACAGGCATTTTTTTTCCCCCTGATGCTAATTACTGCTTAAATTGGGTAGAAAGAGAACTAGAATAACGCTGCAAACCATATTATCCCACTTCACTGCCTTAGTGGCTCAATAGACGTCTCTGGCTCTCCAGCTGGTAGGTTAAACATGTACATGCCCAGAGAGCACCTGGGACATGTTTCATTTATCAATACTTCCAGACTGGTTGTCTCCGAGAGACCAAGAACCGCAGTCCTGACACAGAAAGTTAGGTGGAGGCTGAAATGCACTTTGTTGAAAAAATAGTCTGCTTCTGAAAAAAAGGGAAAACGAGCAGAGCAGGAGGGGAGGACCCCCGCGCAGTGCCAGCTCCCAGGCTGCAGGGACAGGCTCCCCCCCTCCTGCGGGGGAGGGGCTTACGTCCATGAGGGCGGCGTTGATGTAGTTGCTGCTCTCGCCGTCGATGGTGATGAGGAAAGGCAGGCAGCGGTCCGGGGGCAGGACGTCCATGCAGCGGTTCTTCTCGTGATTGCGGGGCAGCAGCGCGATACTGCAGTCCTCCACCCGCAGCGTGGGCGTCACCATGTTCAGAGTCTGCGGGAGTGACACACAGCAACGGGGGGAGGGTGTCAAGGCCTCTCACGGTTGGAGCCTAGACACCCCGTTTCCTACAGCTGATGACAAGGGGGTCTCCTCCCCCTACCTCCCAAAACACGCATGCATACACAGACACACTGAGACACACTGACACACAATGACACACACTGACTCACAATGACACACACAGACACATTGACACACTGATACAATGACACACACAGACACACTGACAGACACACACACAGGCACACTAACACACACTGACACACAGGCACACCGACACACACAGACACACTGACACAGACACACTGACAGACACACACAGATACACAGGCACACTGACACACACACACT
>JAKSZT010053813.1:3881582-3932845 GCA_026826555.1 Tolypeutes matacus
AAGCATACTGACAGACACACACAGATACACAGGCACACTGACACACATAGACACACACAGACACACTGACACACACAGACATATGGACACAGACACACAGACACACACAGACACTCAGAGATAGACACAGATGGACACAGACAGACAGACACATATAGACAGACACAGACACAGATGAACATAAAAACACTGTCGGACACACAGTCACAGACAAACACAGACAGACACCGATAGATACACAGACATAGATTAACATGGATGACACACACAGACACGGACAGACACACAGACAGACACTCAGGCAGATACACGAATAGACAAATAGACATAGACACACAGACACAGACTGATAGACACACACAGATACAGATGGAAACACACAGACACACAAAGACATACACACAGACACTCCACCCCTCACGGTGGCCCACCACACAGGTTTCTTTTTTCTCTCCTCCCTCTTTGGATTGCATCCAGACAGTGCCCATCAGACATGTGGCCAGGGGCCCAGGGGCCACTGCGGATCCCAAGAATTAAATGCCATGGAAGCCGACTGGGGCTGGACATCTGGGGATTTGGGAGGTAAGAGGCTGAGGAAGAGTTTGGCCCTAGAGCCAGGTACATTAGACAAAGCTTGGATATGGGGAATGCAATGAAGGAACATTGCCCAAGAAGTATTCTGAATACACATCTCTAGGGTCTGACGGCACCCACGGCTGCACTGTAGAGGATGTGGGGGGACAGGGCATGACATTGGGGATGACGTGGAGTCTGCTCTCCTGGGGGAGGAGATGGCTCTGATGGACTTGGGTTCTCAACCAGGCAATTCGGCTCCCATCCCCTAGGGGGACCTCTGGCCAGGTCTGGAGACATTTCTGGTTGTCCCAACTAGGGGTGGGGGTCCTACTGGCATCAAGTGGATAGAGGGAGAGCCCCCCAGTTCAGAGAATTACCTGGTCCCAAATATTAACAGTGCTGAGGTTGAGCAGCCCTGTTAGTGCAAAGGTTCAAGGGCTGAATTTGAGATACCCCTTGAAGGGCAAAGCCACAGACAATCTGCTTCTCCATTGGCGTAACTTACCCGGAATTCCTCTTTGATCTGGCTTGAGTTTGTCTGAGGATCCAGCTTGTTCATGTCGTAATACAGAGACCTAACTTGGGAAGCTGGGACTGAGGTGTCTCCACAAAGACAGGCTTCTAGAATCGCATCATGGATAAACACGTACTGCTCCTGGTGAAGGAGAGGAATCAGTTAGTGTTGGGTATGTCTGAGTCTTAATCCACATCCCAGTGGGTGTGAACTCATTTGTAAACAGGCCCTTTGAAAGATGTTACTATTGGGTAAGGTGTGACCTCCATCCAGTATGGCTGAAGTCCTTATACCCAAAGGAAATTGGGCATGGAACCGGAAGCCAGAAGTCAACAGAAACGAGAGGAGCAGACACGAGAAACAAAGAGGTCACTGCATGAAGGAGGAGTAGGACTCCAGGAGAAAGCAAGCCCTGCCAAGACCTTGACGTTGGACTTCCAGCCTCCAAACCATGAGACAAGTTCCTGTTGTTTAAGCCAACCCACTATGTGATCTTTGTCAAAGCAGTTCAGGCAAACTCAGTCAGTCAGTCACAGAGAAACCACAGTACCCAAGAGAGCCAGAGAAGGAGGAAAGATACAGCATGAACCTGAAACCCAGAGAATCAAGATAACGGAGCTGTGGTCAGTTGTAGACAACGCATTCTTGACAGAGAGAGAGGTGGCCCTAGAAACTGCCAGGAGAGTGGGTAGTTCAGGATCAGAGCCCGTATTCCTAATAGGGGACAGGTGGGCAAGTTACCTGTGTGGCCATGTGGCAGCTTCAAGGGAGAAAGGGGCCAATAAGGGCTCCATTACAACCAATCAGACACTGATAAATGTCAGAGCAAGCCCTACAATGCTATATATAGTACATATGGTGACAAAACCTCCTTAATTCTGATCCCACTTATTTGGCACTTGATGTTCAGATGAGGAACGAGCAGACTTTTACTTATCTAAAATAAAAAGAGGATTTGCTAACCAAATTAATACTGTAAAGAAGGCCTAAGGAAATTTGACATTGCTATGAAAACAAACTGTTCCCAACACTTTGAATGACTTATTTTAAAACATTAATTAATGTGATAATTATAGAAACCCTTATATGTCCTTGGATGTATGCAAAATAAATCCAGTTTAAAAAAATCGGCCCTGTAATTCTGAATTGACACTGACTTTCCCTAAAATTAATGAGGAAAGTTTTAACATACTTATTATTGCTCTTTAATTATTGGAGATGTAAAAAAGGTGCTTATTACTTTTTAATTTAATTTCTATAAATAACTAGGACTCAATGCTCTAAAACAGCTCAGTCCAATCAGACAACACCTTGGAAAAAGAGGATCAAGTGAGAAAATGGATGTGGCAACATCTGCTCAAAGTAAAGTAAATTAGAAAATAAATTACTATCATTACTACCTTTAAAACAAAATATTCTTTATGTAAAGAAAAGAGACCATGAAAGTAGCATTTACAGTTTCGACTGTTTTTCTCTATGCTAAAAAAAAATGAAATTAGGCGACCCGGTGGCTTTTGTAAACTTTAATGCACACTCTAAATGGAGGGGATTACTACTTATTCTTCATTCTATTCATGAATCATTTTCCAGGTGGGTGCAAATCCTTCTTAAAGCCATCAAGTGTGTGTCAAAATAGGAATTTCCTAAAGACAGAACCTAATGCTTTTCCTTAAAAATTTAAATTCCGGATATATCTTGAATTCCCATTTAAAGAGTTCCTAGATGGTACAATACTTCTACAAAACAGGCAGGTTCCCATCATGCCAGGCCACAGGGCAGACTTTCTAGATACAGTTGGCTATTTTCTTCCCAGTACCCTTGGAGAAGAGCAAAGGTCAAGAGGTGATCCTAAAGCTATTTGGTGCAAGCCTGGTTATTCTTAGAGGTGGCCTTGCTCTGGATACCAGCTAGTTTAAAAGACGTAATAAAATGAAATGATACTGAAACCCTGAACGCTTCATGTGGGGCAACTTTAGGACATGGGCAAATTTAAGCGTCTGGCTATTCTGTTCCCTGCAAACTCCTGGCCTTTTTAATTTGTTTATGAAAGGAAAAATAAAATGAAGGAAGGAAGCCAGGGAGGAAGGAAACAGGGATTGCCAGGTATATCGTTTTTGCTTCTTCCTTCTGGGGAGTTTTGAAGACAGAGTTGGCGGGATTTCTCTTGCCCCTGGCTCTGGGCGGTCGGCATCAGAGCTCCGGGAAGGTGCTGGTACCTCCGTCTGCACCATGTTCACCCTCCGGGAACGCAGCTCCCTGACGCAGTTGTAGATATCCACCACGCCTTCCCTTTCCGCCATGTCCAGCATGATATCGATCACGATGAAGCAGCCGGTCCTCCCGGCCCCGGCACTGCAGGAAAGAGAGGGCTCTGTCAGTGGAGGAAAAGGGACCATGGCACTGCATCTGTATTTACCTCATTTTCTTGTAGGGAGGTGAAGTTCACGCAACATAAAATTAACACTTTCAAGGATTCAGGGTTAGTCGGTGCGTTCACCACCTTGGGCACCCACCACCTATACCTAGTTCTAAGACCATTTTTTTTTTTTTTTTTTTTTTTTTTTTTTAGGCGGTACCGGGGATTGAACCTGGGACCTCGTACATGAGAAGCAGGTGCGCAACCACTGAGCTACCCGCGCTCCGCCCAGGACGCTGTGCCCTTAACCCCCCAGCTCCCTGCGGGAGGCTCCAGGTGCCCGCCTACCTGCAGTGCACAACCAGCGGGCCCGCGTTGGGCGGGCTCTTGGACTTGACCTGCCGGACAAAGCCCAGCAGCCCCGTTGCGTGGTATGGCACTCCGTGGTCTGGCCAGCCCGTGAAGTGGAACTGTCTGATCTCGCGGATTTCATGAACGCCTCTCTGCCAGGAGAACAGAGAAAATCACACGGTAAGCACGAGCAACGAGGGGGGCCCGCAAAGTACCCCTACACAGTCTAGGGCTACAAAACTGTGCAACTGCCCAGGAAGGTCATGCTTGGCTTTAATATCCAATTTGAGAACTTCCCTCGGGAAGAAGTTTGTGGGTGAGAAAGGGGGAAGAGGGGTTTGGGGAAAAGGCTAAATGACGTGTGCAATCCCAGCAAACTGACAGAGCGCTTTTATTCTCTAATGTTCCTTTCTTATTATAAGTTGTGAGTCACTTCTATCCTGCCGGGAGCTGGTGGGGTCGACAGAGAAAGAGGCTACAACCAGGACTTGATGAATGCACCATACCTGTGAGCTCCACCCTGGCTTACTAAACGCAAAGTCCTGGTTCTAGCTCTTCGGGATCCTGGTATGTCTCTCTCCGGTGCTGCAATAGTGCACACACACTGTGGGTACTCAGAAAATGCTTGCTGGGTGAATGAATGAGGACCACGTGGCACTAAACTGGCCCCAGAGCTAACTTTCATTTGCATTTCAGTTTGTGAGATTTCTCTCTCATTCAGATGGACATTTAACCCGTTCACTCAATCAGTCACCAACAATATGCTAGGTGTCAGAGCTAGAAGACACTTCTCCTTTCTTCAAACAGGTGGGTACATTTGCATGTGGGAAACAGGCTTATAAGCAAAATAGACCATGAAAATCGAGAGGCATTTTTGCTGAATTCAGCATTGGGTCAGTAAATTGAACAGGGTTGCCCTCCCAACCAACAGAAGGGAGGGCAAAATAATTTTTTTTAATCTTCTTTTGAGAATAATTAAGTTGATTTATACCCAAGAATTTTTCCTTTATATCAAGGTTGTGCTAAAGCGATAGTCCATTTTGAAGACAAAATTTACTTCAGAATCAAAGCTGGATGTGAATTTGGGATCAAATTTGACTTCCTTCCCTCATTTAAGGAATGTTGACTGAATCCCATCTCTGTATTTGGCCTTGAGTTTGGTTTTATTATATCTTAAAATTCAATGCCCTACTAAATTCATCACATTCACCATCAGTCACTGTTCACACACAGTGGGAGAAGAAATTCAAAATGTTTATGTGCTTTGAAAGACTATGAGAGGCCGGCGATGACAGATTTTTAAGACTGTCAATATGTTACTATGTCTTAGTTTAATAATCCACAAATGCCAAGGCTTTATTTCTCTGTAAAAATCTTATCCTTTAATGGAGTTTAAATATTAAGGAGCTAAGCAGCCAGGGATTCACAAATGAACATCAACAGTATCATCTGCTAAATAGGAGCCCAAATTTGCTGTCATTGAAACCATGGTAACACTGGGCCATTCCAGAAGTCTCCATCAGAAGACAGGCAGCTGTGTCTGTATCACCTGCTCCTCCAGCCCCCTACCACCCTCTGCCCCCTGGCTTTGGTGCATGATGACTGGGCCAGAGATCACTCCAGTTTGGAGACAAATATCCCATGCCCTGGGAAAGTTTACTTGTAATAAATATTTATTTATTCCAAGGGGGACAAGAAGACATTTCTTTTTCCATATTTTTGAGCAATCCTTTTCTAGCTTTGCCAGATCTCAGTGCCAGCCTCCTCAATGGGCTCATCTAGCATAAGGTGTGCTCCCAACTTGTCTCCAGAAGACTCATTTTCTGAGCAAGCTGAATGTCAGTTTCAGGGATCCAGAAAACTTTTCCCCAAAATAAATCTCTGCCCTCTATTATGTTCACTACCGAAAGATTAGCAGAAGAAGTCGCCCCTGATCCAACTCTCAATCTTGTTCACCAACACAGAAGTTTCTCCTTTTGCTGTTTTGTGATACGTCTGGGGAAGACAATCACAGATGTGATCAGTGATCACAACTTTTGTACTTCCCAATTCAATATCAGTTATTTTTTTCCTCAGTTTAAATTTTGGCAAGTATTAATGCTAGATAAAAAGTGATATTTATGGAATTTTTCCATGTAATATAGTGGGAAGGAAGAACCCAAGGCAGCACATAGCATAAACTGGGTGCTCAAGAAATATTTGTGGAATGAATGAATCACCAGATGCATGTTCTGTCTTTGAGAAGGGTGGGTCACATTTCCACTGCCTTCTCTGAGTGCCAGGCACTTCCTGGGCACAGGGAACTCAGTGGCCATTGTCAACTTCTTTTCTGCCAGGTCTAGATGAGGGATGGACTGCAGGCAGCCTAGATCCACAGACTTTTGAACTGCCTTCCTCCTGATACGACGGGCGTTATATATTATTTAAATTTTGTTGAGCTTTGTGTCATCAGCTATGTGCGTGCGAAAGGGAAGAAGACAATCGGATGCAAAACGGGAATTCATTGTTTTAAAAACTGCGATGTGTCTGCTTATGGGGAATCAAGCACAATCCATTTTTTCCTCTTTTAGGTCCCCCACTGCAACACATGCTCAAAATAGAATCAGAATTGCAGGAATTTCGAAAGTACATTCTTGGTATGTTTTTTTCCTTTCCCTTTTAATGAGAGAGCTTAAAACCTACAAGATGCACTCCACAAAAGTACTAATGATTTGTTTTCCTTAAAGAATCCAATTGCCCAGTTGGAAAATCACTAACATGTCATTTTGATTTCCCCAAATGCGTTAACAAGCTCCCCTTCCTTCCATCACCTCTTCATTGGTTGTCTAATGACTAAAATAAATGGGTATTTCAGAAACATTTCTGTGCAGCTGGGGATAAAGGAGAACACAATATGAGGTTAAAAAAAGAGCAAAGAAACAAACAAACTCTTTCTTTAGCAACAGAGATGCATTTTCAGCTTATTAGAGAGCTGACTATTATTAAAAGAACTCTGTTTAAATGATGGCTTTTGGATGAATTTTTTTAAGAGAAAAATATTGGGCTTTTATCACTATCTGTTTTAATGCAGTTATTCATGAGCATTCTTGCCAAGAGCCACAAAAAAATACTCCATGTGTTCTTTTTCCCCATCCTGCCTAAGAAGGAAAAAAAAAACAAAAAACACCTGACATCAAAGTGTGCTGTTCAGAATCTGAAGAACTGAGTCAACCAGAACTCCACCTTCTTTGAAGTCTCCAAGCCTCCCGCCTGCTTAGTAAAAAAGGCTAAGAAAAATGCTAAATAGTATGAGAAACAGATTAAAAAGTCTTTTCAGCCTTGTAAGTCTTATGACAAATATGGATTTGCAAGGGGATAAGTAATTCAAAAATATCAAGACAAATTACCAATAAGCAGATGCTAAAATTTCCTAGTCTCTCCTTCATACCAACAGTGCAATTGGATGCAGTGACAATAAAGAGCAGGGAGGAAGGTCAAGAGCCAGCTGACCAGCATCCACTTATAGCCCAGGCACTCCAAAGAGCCTACGGGTCAAGGAGCTCAAGCTTCCACTGACCAAATTCATGATGAAATGGCTATGTCCAGTGCATATGTGCAGCAGTCAGGTATGCCACATCGGCTCATGATATAAAAGCCTTCGGACCCTAGAGACAAAATTGTGCGTCCCCCTTCACCGAAGGTTAGATGAGGACCGGGAGGCAGAGCGTTTCTCAGTCACATCACCTCCAGGTTCTCCACAGCCTACCTGTGACACTTCCCTGGGTGGACTGCAGTTTGCTTCACTTCCGGCCCCTCCCTATGTCAGCAGAAAGAGGGGGGATAAGGAAATTCCCTGTTATGCCCTACAATGCTTCCCAGAGAAGAAGCCCCACCCAGGCACATGGGATGCGGCTGAGTTGAGCCTTCACCGACTCACCACCAGCCACTCCAGAAGGCTGCCATCTCAGTATGGGAGTATGACCGAATGCATTGGTTCATGCAGAAGCATCCCATGTCTAACGGCCAATCATTGTTTGCATTTCCAGGTAGGTCACATTTACCTGGAAAATCCATCAGTCCCCATTCTACCAAAAGGCTGGAAAAGCCTCAAGGGATTCCTGGAGGAATTAGGACCTGTTTCTTAGCACTGGTAATAACTCCTCAATGGGAAACCCACATGGAAATACATGAAGGAAATTTGTCAGACTGAGAACAAAGAAAGATGGGCCAAACCATAGCAACAAGTTTTTTTTTTTTTAAGATGACAAATAGACAGACATTAGTTTTTTGGTTTACTTGCCAATTATAGATTCTTATGAAATGGAAATGATTTGCTTTCCAGATGGAATGGAGCTATTAGAGAATCAGAGAGCAAGATGAAATCTTGAGAAATAACTAGATAGAGCCTACCTGTGTTCAGGTGTGACCTGGTATAAAGTATCCTAGATGAGTTAAAGAGGTCACTAACATTTGACCTTGGCTTTTAAAAGGAGTATAAAACTTACCTTTTCAACAGCAAATGTTCTTATTACATATTCTGCCAGTAGCTCTGTTTCTATTAGAGTAACTTTAATGTCTTTATATATCTCTGTGTCATCTGGCCAGTATTTGCAGCATTTGACCTTTAGAAAAAAAAAGAAATTAAGGGTTTAGGGTTGTTTTTCTTTTTTGGAGTTCCCCCATTGGTGGGAAACTATGATTTAGAGGATAAAATTTGCAGAGAAAAACAAAGGTTCAGCTGTATACTCAAGAGCATTTTAAAAAAAATCTACAAAATATATCTTTTAGATCACCTGTTATTGTTTTCTCTCCCCAGAAAAGAACAAAATTTGAATTATGGGCAGGGTAACTCCTAGGAAAATGGTCTAAAGTTGACAATTGTGTTTATACTACAAATACCCCAGTTATAGTAACCATTCATTTCCTGTTTATCTCAACTAACGAATGGCCTGGAAAAATAAACTATAAAAGGTTGTTTGCAATATTTTAGCTCCTCTGCATTTTAAGTTACTTCTAATTTCAGAAATCAACTGACAGTTTTTGAGCAGGGATGAGCAGGAATCAGAGACAACATTAAATATCAGAGATATTTTTTTTCTGAAGAAGGGAGCAGCTATGGGGTTTTTCCAAGTTGATCCAACTATAGATTCATTTTAATCTAGTTAAATTCAATACACAAAACTTTATCAAACATGAACACAGTCTTTCCATATTATTTGAAGCCTCTAACCCTAAGAATTTTGTGGTGGAAGAAGTTTATTAAACTTGGCCCTTTCTAGCAAGTTTTTTTTTTTTTTTTGAGAAGTTGTGAGTTTACAAAACAATCATGCATACCATACAGGATTTCCACACATTGTTCCACCACCAACACCTTATATTGTTGTGACACATTTGTTACAACTGATGAAAGAAACATTGTCACAATATTACTGCTATCTACAGTCCATAGCTTACATTTGGTGTATTTTTCCCCCAAACCAACCTATTACTCATACTACATTAATATTGTATATTTATAGTAGTTCATGAGAGAACGTTCTCATATTTGTACTGTTAACCACAGTCCATCATGTACCATGAGGTTCACTGGCAAGTTGGTTTTGTGTTGTGTAGCTCTTCTGGATATCAGCAAAGTCAAGGGATAAATAGAGATAAACAGATGGATAGCTCGATGGATAGATAGAATGATATAGTAAATGTGGCACAATGTTAAAAGTTGATGGATCTGGGTATCTGCATAGGGGTTATGTATGGGTTTTGTGTAATTTTTTCAATTGTACTGTAAGTTTGAAATTATTTCAAAATAAAATGTTATTTTAAAAAAACTAAATGAGGGCAAAGACTACCATTGTCTTATGTTCCTCTGTGTCTCCAACTCCTAAAAGTGTGTGTGGCTTCCGTCTTTCCATCTAAAGATAATAACAGCTTACATTGACCTGCACTGAATGCATTGCCAGAAAATTCCACATCATCTCTCTTCCTGACTTCCTGTGTTATGGACAATACAATCCCCCCAGTCACTCAGGCTTGGTAATTCCTTCTTCCAAGCCCAACCAGTTGCCTAGTCTAAGAGTGTTTTTGAAATATCTTGCACATAGGTTTTCCAACTTTTTATTCCTTCTGCCACAATCTTAGGTCAGGCTCCCGTAAATTCCTGCATGTATATTCTGTACATACCGGTAGCAGAGAAACCCTTCCAAAGGGCAATCCCAAAGCATTTGCTTCCTCTGCTCAAGAATCTTCTATTTCCAATGACTGCCCATGAAATGAAATAGAAATTCTTCAGCCTGACATGTAAACTTTTTTTTATACTTAGCCACTAATAGCATTTTCAGGCTTTTCCTTTACTACTTTCCTTTCTATCTGCATATATATTATGTCCAAGGACAAGTGGTTTGCTCTAATCCCCAAACATACCTCATGATCTAAACTCCTACTCATGCCATTCCTTTTATTTCGAATGTTCTCCTCCCACCTGTATCTTCCTAGTTGAAAATGTTACTCATCCTTCAAAAGTCTGTCTCAAATGCCACACCCCTTTAACGTCTTTCCTCCACAGATGTGGACTCTTTCTCTCTGATGCTCTGATAAAACATACTTGTTCTGCTTGTATGACATCCTTTTTAAATTCCTCGATATTGTTCTTTAGCCTTATTACCTGTTAGCATGTAAAGGGTTTTGCTTATTTCTGCTTTCCCTTTAACACCTGAGGTTGAGTCCTCTATACACAGAGTTTGCTGTGTGTGTGTGTGTGTGTGTGTGTGTAAATATAACTGAATTACATGGGGGAAATCATATGGATCAGGGCTCGATCAGCGTAGGAAGGAAAATCCCAGACTGGGAAAGTTTACAAAAGACAAATAAGGGCTGAGATGACCTTTTCCAGCATGCCAAACACCTGTGGCACACTCAAACTTCCCGTGTGGGATGACGTGGCTGATCATTATTTTAGCTGCTTCCTTGTGGAATTTTCTGGCAGGCCATTCAGTGCAGGTAAACATAAGCTGTTATTATCTTTAGATGGAAAGATGTAAGCCTCACACACTTTTAGGAGTTGGAGACACAGAGGATCATAAGACAATGGTAGTCTTTGCTCTCATTAAGTTTTTTAAAATAACATTTTATTTTGAAATAATTTCAAACTTACAGTACAATTGAAAAAATTATACAAAACCCATACATAACCCCTATGCAGATACCCAGATCCATCAACTTTTAACATTGTGCCACATTTACTACCTATCCATTTATTTCTCTCTCTATTCATCTATTTTGCAAACATTTAAAAGTAAGTTGTGTACATCATGCTCCATCAACACTTAATACTTCTATGCTCTCATTAAGTTTATAGTATCCACTGGGAATCTTTTCTTCCCCCATGGAAACATTATCTGCAACTTCATAAAGTGCTTATTTATTTTAGAAATTTACATGACGGATACCTGTGCAGGATCTAAAATAACTCAGAGTAAGAGATACCTGTAATTTCTCCAGTGCCTTTCTGAGATGCAAAGCGAATCTGAGCACATTATGGGTATCTGTGGAGATGTCAAATTTGATAGCAACCATAATTCCATTTGTAGGATGTCTGCCATTATACTTTCACAATGCTAATGAACAAGATGCTTGCAGACATATTGGATTCTACTCTATATTGGGGGACTTGCTTTAACATTTATGTGACTTCCTTATGTTAGCAGAAGTTTTTGTATAAATATAAAACTAGAGTATACATATGCACATTTTAAATTAAATAATTCTGGATGGAATGACTATACAATTCAAAACTTCATGTATTGCTCTGAAAATTACAAGAGATCAAAACTCACACCTATGTAATAGCAGGGTGTATCTTATTTAATAAAAACGAACTTATTGTAGTTTGCATTTGGTGTAGGACAGTTTGAAAGACTGTATACCACCCATTCTACTTTAGATTCCTTTCTCTCCCCACCCCCAAAATTTTCAGTATATTGGGGGTGGGGGTGGGGTATCAATGCCTTGGAATCAGGGATACTAGAAGCCCCTTCAATATGCTGGAAGCTCAGTTTCTCTTTGTGACTGTTTTTCCCGAGAGGGGCAAACAAACCTGTTGGCCAGCTCCCACCTCTATCAGAGCTCCCACAGCCACAACCCCCCAGGGTCAGTCCCACCGCCTCTCCTTCCTGGGCGCCCCAGGCTCCGGCCTCCCGTGGGCGGATCGGATGCTCCCGGCGCCCACGCACGTCCGCAGCGGAAAGCAGCTGCGGTGCAGGTCAGCTAGGCCACACTGGGGCCCGGGGTTCTAACTTTAGCCGTGCTTGGGTCAGACAGGTGCTTGCCACTCTGAAAGCGAAGCAAGCGGAACAATGAGAAGCTAGCTCGGCTCTGAACCGCGGAGCACACTCCGTGCTGCCTGCATCCTTAGATTAGTTGGCAATTACGAGAAAGGAGGCATTTGGGCTGCTTCCTTCCAGAACGCGTTTACAGAGGCACCTGGCAGGGCGGGCCCAAAGAGGTGGACAACCCAGTGCAGGCGCGGTCCTCCCTGCCTCGTTTCCCAGAATATCCTGTAATGGTTTGCCACATCTGTTTTCAGCCTACTAAAAACCTTTCTAAATTGGGTTCCTTTTAGTATCTTTTAACTTCTTGTATTTGTGTTGTTGTCATTTTGCTTTAAAAAAAAAAAACAGGAAAAAGAAAAATAAGGTAAATTTTTTTTGGATGAAGCCTGCCTTTCCATGCCTGGTTCTGGGGCTTGCCTCCTAGCCTCTAAGGTCTTAACACAGAGATGTTAACACCATTGATTTGGAGAGTGTTGGAGCCCAGGACCCCACAGAGCCAGATGCTTCAGCTCCTCTGATCTGGTGCCAGGCTCGTTGCCTCCTGCAGTCTGGTGCTACCTGCCCAGCTTCTAGGAAAGGCTGTGCCCCTGCGAGTTTGTAATCAGATAAGGTAACAGCCTCCAGCCCCACCAAGGGGAGCTGGAATGAGTATCATCTAATTACCTCCACTCCCCCAGTGTATTCAATCAGCCATCAATTAAGCAAATATTCACGGAACATGAGCTGCCTGCTCATTACTAGGCTATGTGGCCGGAGGAGATGGAATGGTCCTTGCCTCCAAAGAGGTTATCATTGTTGGCTTTGAAATTCACAATCATGAAACAATACAGAGAGCCATGATACGCCAGGATGTCTAACTTCTTGAGTAGAAATCTTCAAGGAGCATCATTTTTAGCCAGCTGCCAAGAGGATTCCCATGTACACCCCAGTTATAGGAGACTAAGGGGTTAGGGCTATAGCTCCCCCAAATGGCAGCATGTTACTGCTACCTTCAGGGCGTCTTGGCATCTCTTCAGCTGTGTTTTTCACACTTGAGTGGGCATCAGAACCACCTAGAAGGCTCCTTAAAACACAGCTTGCTGGACCCACCTTGATTCAGTGGGTCTGGGGTGGGGCCCGAGAATTTGCATTTCAGACAAGCTTCTAGGAGAAGCTGCTGTGGCTGATGGTGGACCACACGTTGAGTAGCCAGGATTCAGATAACACAACTTGACTGCCCAGGCTTTGGAATTAGAGCCACAGGCTAGCATGCTGGCTCGCTCATGTGTGTTGATATGAACTTGGGTAGGTAACTCAAGTTTGTTCCACTTTAGGATCTTCATCTGGAAAGAGGCAATGATTAGAGCTCCTATCTCTGAATGTTCTAAGATTAAGTCAGTGTTTTGCCCATTTGTCTGCACCTGAGAATCACTTGCAGGGGAGGGAGTTGCCTTAACAAATTTTAAAGCCCTGGCCAATTAAATCATAATTTTGGGGGACAGGACAGACAAATCCATATTTCTTGAATCTCCCATGATGATGCAGATGAGTTTGGAAACCACTGGATTAAGTGAAATGGTGAAATAAAACATTTGGCCCAGCACCCAGATAATCATAAGTGCACAAAAAAAATGGAAATTCTAAGTGATAATTTTATGATCTGGACTTCAAGAGACTCCTGTAGCTCAGAGGCAAGCCATTTATCAGGGGCCTGGAGAGGGAAACAGAATCTTCCAGAGGAGGAGGAGGAGAAGCTGAGCGTCAACAAATGTGCATGGTTTATGATGGTGGAGGGGAAAACATAGGCCAAAAGAGAGGGAAAGCCTAGTGCTTCCTTTTTTTTTTTTTTTTTTTTTTTTAATATTTTATTTATTTATTCATTTATCCCCCCCTTGCTGCTTGTGCTCGCTGGGTCAGCTAACCACGCCATGCGGGCGGGCTTGCCTTCACCAGGAGGCCCCGGGAACCGAACCCGGAGCCTCCCATATGGTAAACGGGAGCCCTACTGATTGAGCCACAGCCGCTTCCCGTCTAGTGCTTCCTGTCTTCCTTTCTCCCACAAGCTTCAGATCAGGGACCAAGCTGAGAGAAGGGCTTCTGGAATGCCCATTCCTTCATCAGTGTGGTTGGTTGATGCCCAGCAGGAATTTGGAAATAGTGCCTACATTTTTTGGGGATAGGAGATACAAAATCAAACAGAGCTGCAAGGAATCTCAGAGACTGATCAGTTTCCACACACTCATTTTCAAGATCATTGTCATTCCCCTGTCCAGAGTCGCCCAGGCTTTGAGTTTGACACAGTGAACTGCTGCATTCTTAGAACTGTGGCCCCACTCAGTGGCTCGGGAGGGCAAATGATTTGCCTGGGAGAAGAGAGCCAGCTGAGCCAGGCTGGCCTCCATCACCTTCATTCCTTCTACTTCCTTATGCTCTGAAATGAAGCAGCAAAGGCAGCCCAGGCATGCGACTTGCTCAGGGCAATAAGCCAATGGTGGTGATGGGGAGGCTGGACCCCTCTGCTCCGGCTCCAACTGCAGTGCCCTTGGAAGGACGACAGTCAAGAGGCAGATGCTAACTGTATTTGGCGATTTTGTTGGCTTCATTTTTGAAGAAGTTTTGGATCACATAAGGGTTACAACTGTGGCAGGGGAGGATCATTGGTGCAGGATGTCAGTGACAGGGGACACATGGGAGGAAGTTCACCTGGGTATACATACATGTAAGGCATATAAATGTGTTCAGATGTTCATGGGGCATTGTCACGGTGGGTGGAGATTCACACAATAACTGAAGAAATATCAAATTCCCATCCTGGGGAGCTCTGCTACATTCTCTAATGGATCAGCAAGAATCCCCCGAGTACAGAAGCAATGACTAGTAAAGGAGAATGGTCCATTGATGGGCCCTTAATATTAATGACTGTGCTTATGAATCTTTACTCTAGAAATTGAAACTTAGCTTAGTATTATAGGGTGCCTAAGAGTTGACTCCTGGGAGCCTTCTTGTTGCTCAAATGTGGCCTCTCTCTAAGCTGAACTCTGCATGTAAATACATTGCTTTCCCCCCAGCGTGGGGCATGACTCCTGGGGATGAACCTCCCTGGCACTGAGGGATTACTACCAAGTACCAACTAGCAATGCAACTGGAAAAAGACCTTGACCAAAAGGGGTAAAAGGTAAAGACAAATGAATTTATATGGCTAAGAGACTTCAAAGTGAGTTGTGAGGTCATTCCAGAGGTTACACTTATGCACATCTCAGCAGAATCTCATTGACTGCCAAAGTAGATACAACCCCAAATAGCAGAGGGCTCTGGAGACATCCAGACACTATAGTCAGGGCAGATAGTTCAGGGGTTTGTCCCTTGCCAGTGGGCCCTACTTTGGAATTTATGCTCCCCAGAGTGACAGAGTTGGACTCAGTTGTGGTTTCTCTACAGATGGCTCTTCTGTCCTTCTATTTGAACCTAAAATTAGTACTAGAGTTGGTACTATCCATGTGCCTGTCCATGTGCCAGCTGGGTCCTGAATCTCAATAGAATTGCAACACCTACTCTTCAGTTCATTGGATTCACTCAGCACAACTAACACAGAGGTGATGATGGACAACTACCCTACCAAGGAACCAAGAGAGTCTACAATGCAAACAAGAGAGTCCCATCAACCAGCCCAATGAGATCATAACCCCCTCTCAGTTGGAGATGGAGTGGATATCACCATCCCAGAATCCTCAGGATTGGGGAACGAACTATGGACTAAAGTAGACTTACTGGTATTCACTATTGACTATTGTGATTCTAGCAATGGAAGAAATTATATCATTGATATGGAGGCAGTGGCCACTGGAGGCTCTGAGGGAAGGGAGAGGGAAAAATAGGTGTAATACGGGGGCATTTTTGGCACTTGGGAATTGTCCTGAATGACACTGCAATGGCAGATACAGGCCATTATAAATCTTGCCATAATTATTAACAGAATCAGGTGGGAGAGTGTAAACTACAATGTAAACTTTAATCCACGCTTAGTAGCAATGCTCCAAAGCATGTTCATTAATTGCAATGAATGTACCACATTAATGAAGGACATTGTTAATGTGGGAAAATGTGGGAGGTGTGGGGATTGGGGCATATGGAAATCCCCTATATTTTTTATGTGATATTTGTATAATCTAAGTATCTTAAAAAAAAAAAAGATGCAGGTGCTGTCTTTGGTCATGTCTGGAGGTCTGAGTAGGGAGCCTTGAAACTAGTGTAGCCGCTTTGCCTTCTGGGGTGTGTATGTGTGTGTGTGGGGGGGGGGCAAGGAAGAAGAGAAAGAACCCTCCGACATCATCCATTTTTTTCCCTGATAACTAGCTGCTCCATTTCTGTGGTGCTTCCGGTATCACCAACCCTACTGGTTAGCAGAGAGGCCCCTGGGCAGACTGTGAAGGTCTGTGCATGTACCTTGCGCCTGAGAACAAAAACTTGTTTCCCTAGGGAACCCCGGGAAGGATTGAGAAACCCAATGGTTCGCTCTTACATGGGGGGCCCCATCGTGTGATGGGATAAACATAGCTTTAAAGGGGTAGAAGGGAGGAAAGGAAAAAAGGCATGCTATACGTTCTGATTTGTCAAGAGGTTTGGCTGATGCTTTTTTTTTAAATTCTAAAAGGCGACATCCAAAGAAAGAGAGACCACAGTTCTATTAATAGTTGTGTTCTGGACCAGCTGAAGGGATTGGATCATGAGAGCGAAAATGTCGCTGTGAAAGCACAGGTACCCAAGAGAGCCTCAGCCAGGAGCACTTGCCAGTGAGGTTTCTGGGAGAACAGGTCTATTATGTCCACAAAGCAAGTTTTACAGCTCTCTCATTGCAATGAAGACATTCATTCATTTAAATAGCCTGAAAATACAGATTGCTCTGGTCAGTGTGATATAGTTAAATGGACATGTGTTTGCTTTGTTTCTTGTTTACCTGTGATGTTGCAGCAAGTGACATACACTCTCTGAGCCTGAGTCTTTTCCTGAATAATATAGGGTGATATCACTGATTTCTTAGGGAAGATGTGAAGATTAAATAGGAATATATATATATATATATATATATATATTCCTGGCTTGTAACAGCTTCTTTCTCTCTCCCTCTCTCCCTCCTTCCCCTTCCTTCCTCCCTTCCTCCCTTCCTTATTTGGTCCTGGATCCCTTTTGGCAAAACCTTTGAATACTATTTCAAATATGGCACTAAAGTGAACTTCCGGAGGCCTGGATAGTTTGAGTTTGTGAAAACCACTTCACAGTATGAGTGACTCTTGCAAGTTTCAAGCTCCTGCACCTAAAGTCCCCCCACAAGGCTTCTAGTTTTTTTCTCTGGCTCTCCAATAGCATCTCTTAATTTATATCATTATTTAATGAACATACAATCTTATAATATCCAAGGTCATATCCATATCCAAACATGCACTTTCATTGACTATGAATGCGTCTTGTGGAATTTTCAGCATCGTCCTGCAAACCACATGAGCAATCTGTCTTGTGAGTTCTCTGTCTCTCCTCATTTGGATGAAGAACTCTGCCCAACTGGATCGGCATCATTACTCTCACTGCAGCCAGACTTTCAAGAAACACATTCGTCTCGCATTCCTGCTCCCTGCCTCCTTCAATAGATTTGGCTTTTAGCCTTTTCTAAAATTTATGTCCTCCTGCCAAAGGAGGGAGATTTGCCATCAATGAAGACAATACAAAGAGTGTCACAGACTCTAAAGATTATCCTTGAAGAAGCATTTCAGAAATCCTTTGAGTAATGACACCGTTATTAGAATACATACATCTATATGTCCTGAGGCACACACAGAGGGGACATTTCTTAGTGTGATACCTGAATCAATCCACTGAGAAGAAAAGTCCATACTTGATCTCATTGGCATCCTCACATGTAGCAGGGGGTTGGCTGATGGTGGAGTAATAGTTCACATCTAGGTAGGATTTTACTACTTATAAAGTTTTATGTCTATTGACTTGGGAATGTCCCAGAACCGTTCTGAAGGTCCTCAGTGTCCTTATTTGCAAAAGAGGATCTCAGGGTCTGTGGTCGTTAAAGGATCCCAAGTCCTCAAGTTATCTGATTACTGATTCCTCAAAAAACATTTTGGGTATTACCCCTATTTTGCAAATATATAGTCTGAAGTTGGAAGAGATTAATAATCTGAAGCTGGACGAGATTAATAGTCTGAAACTGGGAGACAATAATCTGAAACTGGAAGATATTAGAAGATTTAGGGGATCAAGTCCCTGCAGCGATGTGGCAAAGCGAGTGTATGAGCTCAGGGCTCTGGCACCCAGGCTCTCAGACAGTCCCCCAGTCCCATAACAAGCAGAACACCATCCAGGTGCTGCTGGAGCTACAAGGAGGAGTGTAATAGGGTTCTAAGGCTCAGGAAGTTCACAATGACCTGGGGGGCCTAGAGCACAGTCCCCGGAGCCACCCTGTCTGGGTTCAAAGGCTGGGCCCTTTTATTAGCTGTTTGACATTGGGCAAATTACTCAACCTCTCTGGGGTCCATTCTCCCATCGGTAAAATGGAGATAATAATAGAGTTGTTATGATGATTAACTCAATTATTTTTCGGAAAGCCCTTTGGACATGCTTGACACATAGGAAGTGTTGCATCAGCGTGTATTAAATAAATAAATAAAAAAGAAAAGTGCTATTAGAAGCTTGAAGAAGGAATACTAATTCCAAAGGGAGGCATTAAAAGGTTCACAGTGGAGAAGATATGGAAAGATTATGAAAGATGACGTGCTGTTTCCAGGATAAAAGGGCGCTGGCAGTCTAGATTGAGGAAAGCAGCAGAGAGCTGTGGAAGCAAATGATGGAATGTCCAGGGAAGGTTGAGTGGGTCAGAATCCCTGCAGGGTAAGGGTCTGGAATGATGCATGCCACACAACAGCCGTAGGAAACAGTCCCATTTCATGATCGCCCACTGCTTCAGACACTGTCCTGACTGGCTTCTTTGGCTTTAAAATAACAGCAGTGGTGTTGGGATGGAAAGTGAGCAGGTGAGATGAGGTGGCGCAGAACCAGCATTTTTCAAGGGCACAAAGTCCCTCTGTGCAAGTATGTAATCATTGGAACCATGTTGGGGCTCTGCAGCTGAGCCAACTACCTTCCCCAGTGCAGAGTGCAAACTGAATGCTAGAAGGTTCATGGGAGTGTGTTGGGCCTGGGGGAACCGGGGGCCACGTGCATGTGTCAAGATGCCTCATTACACTGATGTTCTAGATGGAGGGATGCTATTTATTTTTAAGGACCACTGATAAAGAAGGTTTGTCTAACCGCTCTTAAAAATTGACACCGAATGATGAAATAGTGTGGTGTGATGGAGAGAGGACTGGTTGGCATATAGGAGGTCTTATTGCCATCGTGCCATGTGACCTTGTGCAAGGCACAAAACCATGCTGAAGTTCCTCGGTTTCCTTGTTTGCAAAAGAGGATCCTAGGCCATATGCTGCTAAGATTATTCCAAGTCCTAAAATTATCCAATGATGAGACTCTAGAATGTGGTTCCTTAGAAGGTAAAGAACATGGTGGTCAGCAGAGCAGGTCCTGGAGTTCAGGTCCTGGGTGTGACCTTTTCTAGCTGCATGACCTTGGACAAGTGTCTTAACCTCTTTAAGCTATAGTGTATTATCTGGAATATGGGACAACAGCAGTGTTTATTTCATAGTGTCTGTGAGGATCCAAAGACCCAGCACACAGCCTGGCTTGTAAGTACGTGCACTGACCGTTCATTGTCCTCGTCGTTGTGCTACCTTGCTGTTCCATCTGCACCTCTATTATTAGGCTAGGAATAGCTCACAGGAGCTTATTATGACACCGCATGCTTTATTGTCTACAGCAGCCTTAAAAAGACAATGAGCTTTCATTTCAGAAAACCCTAATTGGGTGGAACTCCTCTGAGATAGTCTGAGGGGCACACCTGCCCCGCTAACCAATTTGGGGAAGGCAAATGGCTCTTGGGGATAAGTAAATAAGAAAGAATAACTTCAGAAAGGCACCAGCCAGATGGTATGCTTGGCAGTGGTTGAGATGGGAAAGTTTAGATTGTATATATGTTTCCACAATTTTTTAAAAAACAGCAACTAAATAGAAAATGGAAATTAAATGTGACATATGTTTCTGGACTGGATCTAACAATGAAGGAGAAAAAGCCCAAAAGGATATTATTGGGACATATGAAAAAATTGAAATATAGACTCTAAGCTGTGTATCAATGTTAAAGTTTTTGAACTTGATAACTGCACTTAAGGTAGTTACATAAGTGAATAACCTTGTTCTTAGAAGAAGTACATGGAAGTATTATGTGTTCAAGGAGCATGATGTATACAGTCTACTCTCAAATATTTAGAAAATAGATACATGCACAGACAGCTACTTGGATGGATAGATAAAACGATATGGCAAATGTGGCAGGATGTTAAAAGTTGCTGGATCTGGATATCTTGGTGGGGAGATGTTGGGGATCTCTGTGTTGGTTTTGGTTTTTTATTTTTTTGTAACTGTACTATAAGTTTGAAAGTCTTTCAAAATAAAAGGTTTCATTTTTCAATATCTTCACCTGTTATATCACCTTCTTTTCTTTGGATTATCACAAGGAAAAGAGTTTAAGACTTTGAAGAATATAGAGGCACAAATATGTGACCTGCCTGATTCTTTTCTGAACATCATTTAAATGCTCCTAAGTATGTGAAGTCTGTGATCCAACCAGTTGTAGGGACTAAAACTCTACAGATTCACTGTTGGTTTTGTAATTTCTACTCCACACAAAAGAATCTGTCTTTGGTGAGATGATGCGGATACTATCTTCTTGTAGAACAAATTCTGTCTATCTTGAAGTTTAAGTGATGAAGGTTCTGTTTCTGTTTCAGAATAGACAGTGTGGAGCTAATAGATGTAAACCTAAACAATGTCAGTTTTGAAATATCTATTTTCCCCTTATTATTCCCTTCTGCAGGAAGAATCCCTGCCACACATCACCCGTCTCTGTCAGTTTTTCCATTTCAGATGGTGCTTTCTTTTTGTAAACCCCAGCAAGTAACCCAAAGAAATCCCCGGGCAGTTTGTCCCTATTCCCTATACTTGCTGTTGGCCATGCCACCAAATTCTCCTCTATGCCCCATTAGCACCCTCACCATTTTCAAATAATTTTACCCAAACACATATTCCTCGATCCTGAGGTATAAAAACCCATAAACCAGACATAAAGAAGCAATTTACTAAATATTTTCTTGCCAGGTATGTAGGAGGTGCTTTGGTTGGATTTTGCATCAGAGAAGTTTCCAGAACTGTTCCACGTTCTCATTGTTAGAAACCTGGTCCCAGAGAAATGTGGCAGTTGCCGAAGCCATAAGCCATGGCCCTATGTGAGTCTTAACTATATAGCAGATACTTTCAGATAAAAAATTTTGGGGCAGTGAGTTCTGATTGGTCATCTCCTGGATTAAATTCTTCCTTATTTATTTCCTTAATTAATGAAATTAAAGTAGAAATACTGCTGTCTTGCCACTTTGTTAATCACAGAGAAGTTGGATAAAGACAATACAAGTGCTCCCTGGCTTATTTTGCCTCTTCTGCCCTAATCTCCTGGGAGACCTCCAGCATTTGCTCTTACATTTACTTAGCTTGTTAACCCCAAACCTTCAGGAAAAGGCAGAGCAAGGGCTCAGAAGATGAAGTTAGCAGATTTGAAAAATAGAGAAGGGAGGAAAAAAAAATTCCGCTTCCAAGAAAGGACATCATTTATTACTTTTCACAAATTATTCAAGACCAGCATTCAACAGCAGTGTGCAAAGTGGGGACAAAACCAATTTTCAAGTGCTCATGTATGCAGAACAAAGAGAGAGGACTATCACCGCATTGAGACCATCCCATATTGCGTCCAACTACACTGCCAAGAAACTACAGATGTACACTGCCCGGCCAGGTACGGATGTGACTGGGGGCGTGCTAGCAATGCTCTCAGGCTGTAACGCACTTGTCCCAAGGTACACCTGTCCATCTGCTACACATTCCAGGCTCCCCGCCCCCACCTTAAGCGCTTTATAGGCACGAAGGCAGGTGATCACCTACATGCACTCCAAAGACAAAGGCAGGAGATAAAGTCAGAAAGAGACAACAGAGGACCGAAGCCCAGATGGGTAAAAGGATGACTATTATAGGAAGCACAGAAAGAGATGACAATGAGGGTTTTGCAAGGCTAGCCAACTGTGGCGAAGAAGCAGGAGTGCCTGGCTGCGGGCGGGCAGCAGTGCTTGCAAATTGTGATCCTGCAACGCAGGTACGGAGGCTCAGTGGTCTGCCCCTGTTGGCTGAAAAATGCTAAAGAGCTGATGTGCACACAGCTCAGTTACCTGGGGAGCGAGGAGGGTGCCTTCTTGTTATTCAGACCTGCAGATTGCTTTGATCCTGCAATATCCTGCGGCAGTGTTACTATTAGAGATTAAAGCATCAGATGATGCGCAGCAAGAAAGGAATTGTCTCCGAAGCCTAATTTACAAATCATCAATACTTGAGTAAAAATGACTTTTGCTTTTTTTTTTTTTTTCCAAAAAGACATAATGGATTAGGCTGAATTGCCAAGAACTTAATACCAAAGGGGTAATCTGGTAGGCTAAGTATAAATATATTTCCATCATATATTTCATCTATAATGAACATGTTATATATACATGTGTGACTTTAGATTAAAGGCTGTTCCCCCATTGTAGAGGAAATCAAGGGAGGGAGAACTGCAAAGAGAAATTTCCTTCATATGAAACATTATTTTGCACTAGCTTCTGATTACTTTGTCCATGTGTCCAGCCTTTTGGAATTGACAGATGGAATGACGCAGCCTTTGCCCACAGAGGCCTAGGTCTAGCGGGAGAGGGAAAATGGTAGCAGAGGCTGCTCTGTTACTTCCTGAGCACAATTGTATGGGACAGCACTATAGGTGGACTCTCAAGGTCTTGAGGGCAGGGGTCTTCTTTTCTGGCTTTCACCCACAGCAGGCTGAGTGGCCATTGAATACCTGCATGTTCACTAGCTCAGACATACTGGGGAGAAGAAGCAAGAAGACAGAAAGCAAAGGCTGGAAGGGGCTCAGGTTTCCATGCCCCACAGCAGCACCAAGATCCCCCAAAGGCAGAGAAACTGGAGGTGTGAGCAAGAAGGCATGAGGCTGGTTCTGGCTCCCCCATTCGAGATTCCTTCATTCCTGGTGACAACTCACGTTGAATTTAGGAGATGATGATGGTTTGCACTTAGTACAAATAGCAGTTGGCTCTTCCCAACAAGACCAAGACCATTTCTGGAAGTGAGGTAAGGATGTGCAAGCAAGGATGTGTGTGTAAGAGTGTATGTATGTATATGTATGTGTGTGTGTATGTGTGTAACATATGCATACAGTTGGGAAGAAATTTTTATCCATGTAAGGCATTGAATCAAGTCCCCCCCCCCCACAAAGGCATGTTCAGGTCCCAACCTCTGGTCCTGTGGGTGTGAACCCATTTGTAAATAGGATCATTGAAGGTGTTATTAGTTAAGATGTGCCCAAAGTGAATGATGATGGTGGGCCTTAATCCAATATGGGTGAAGTCCTTATAACCAAAGGATATTGGATACAGAGAAGCCCTGGGGAGAAGCCAGTACTCAATGGAACCCAGAAGAGAAAGAAGATGCCGCCATATGCAATTGCCATGTGATGGAACAGCCAAGGAAACCCCAATGACAGAAGATATAGACCCTGGGAGGAAGAACATCTTCTAGCCTCTGAGACTGTAAGCCAATAATTCTTGTTGTTAGGCCAACTCATCGTCTGATATTTGTTTTAGCAGCTGGGAGACTAAAACACTCAGATAGAGGGAATGTGGAAGTTATGAAGGAGATCTCTCTAGTGACCTATTTATAAATATGAATGTATTTATTTGCATGAACATTATCAGAATAAAATTTATAAAAGCTGGGGTTAGTGTTACATATGTGAAGTTTTATATTAAGAAACCTTACCACTTTAAACTATAAAATGCAGGACTTAGTACTTTATTTAGAAAACTTAAGTCTTCAGTAAGATTGAAGAATAAAGTATAATCTCCTTACATTAATCTGAGAGTATGTGTTTAATTTTAATCTTACATTTTTCAAAATCAACACACAATTTAGTAGTCAATGAAGTGTTTCCTAGTTAAATGAATTTGTTTTACAATTGCAGTTGTTCTTGCATTTCCTTTATACCCCAATTAAACTTTCCATTAAATAGATCTGCTATTCAGATTGGATTGCTGGACATTAAGACACCGGCTCAGAAGACATGGATTTGATTTTTTTGTGTGCAGTCGATATACCTGTGGATTGTTACAGATCAACAATTTTGAGAACTTTTGAAAAGAATATATTCTGTCAACATCGAAGGTTACTGTGGTTAGATTAGGTCATTGTCAAAAGAAGGTCTATAATTCATCAACAGACTGAACATCTTTTATGCATAAATGAAAGTGTAGATGGAACATTAGGTCTCATTGCTACCTCATCACACACTGTGATATTCCACTGCAGTCTTCTACAAAAGCCACGTTGAATGCTGCAGAAGAAACGAGAGTGAATGGCTCTCTCCTAAAGAAGTGGCACACTTCATATCTTTTTACTGAACCATTTCCTTTTAAAATCTCAGACCAATGCTTTCCTCCCATTGCTGCTTTTCAAGACTCAGTAAGGGACATGGGCCTGTGGACTGCAGATGCATTTTCTATCTCTCTTAACCAAAACATATACAACACATGGGAATATAGTCTTCATATACAAGTGGCTTTCAGACTGTAAAGGGATTTTAGAGTTTAGTGCAGCCACTTTTCCTTCATTTCAGAGGTCAGACTTGGTTGGTTCCAATTGCACTTAGAAAAGCTCACAATAGTTATGGTCACCTGTCTGCCTCAGAGATAACCTCCCAGTTCCATGCCCTGTGTGCAGCAACTCAAGCCTTGCTGACGTCTTCCTCCATTCTTACCTTCTCCCCAAGAAAGGAGCGTGCCACCTCCTACTCTGGTCTGACCCCTCCACTGTGTCCTTGAGCTCCCTAAAATAGCTATTTCCCTGTACCCCATTCCTGCTCATCTCTCTCTCGGCCCATGGCCTAGCTCCTTGTTCACAAGCAAAGCTGATGTTCTCAGGACAGGATGCCAGTCCAACTTTGTTGTTTATGTTTTGGCTTTGTTTATCCACCTGTATCCATCCCATCTCTGCTCTCCTGGCTCAGAGGAAAAGATGCCTTCCCTTATAAGGCTGAATCGAAGACCTGGGCTCTGGATCCCTCTCCTGCCTCCCTGGGAAATCTACTCCAGCAGCTTTTCACTCGCCAATATTTTCAAGCTCGGTGATTCTCCTTCTTAACACAGGAATAACTTCAAAGGTTTCCCACTTTAAAGATGTGTTTTGATTCTAAGTGCCCCTGTTTATAGCCCCTATTCCTCTCCCTTCCCTTCTTGGCTGAGCTTCTGGTAAGTTTAAGCTCAGGCTGTGCTTCCCCATTTTCTAAGCTTGCTTTGACTAGCTGTGGCTCAGCCTCTGTCCTCACCATCTGTGCTGAGTGCATGCTGTTTTCTGGCCACTCAAAACCCATTTCATGCATTCATCCTCCCTAATAGGTCCTTGGCTTCCTTTTGGAGAATTAATTCTCCCCCATGGGGGCAGATTGTCAATAGAGACCCTGGATGGTGAAGGCTGAGCACATGAACCAACCCAGGGAGTGAGATGATCTACTCTTGTTCTTTGAATCATTTGAGCACAATGACAACAAAGATGGGAAATGGTTGGGACATATCCTTTTTTCACCAGTACCCCGATCAGAAGATTCTGGCTCTTGGACCCACTGGGCTCATGGCCCTTTGGAGGTGTTGCTTTCTTTCCTGTCTGTTTGCGAGTCTTGTTCTTTACATTGGCATATTAAGATCCTAATAGTCTTCCAAGAAATTCCCTTTTGCTTATATTAGTTGATTTTTAAGCAAAGTTGATTTCTGCTGATTCTGTTGCATTCAATCAAAGAACCTGGGTGGGCCACCTCTGCCCCTTTTCTCCATCTCACCCTTTATTCAGATCATTTGAGGACTCTCTGCTGTTCACAAGATGAAGCCCCAAATCCTGACATGGCACATCTAGCTCTCTAATTGGGACCTTGATTCTCTCCTTACCCCCCTCTCTTTCCATGTTAGTGCAGTATTGAATCCATCTATGGTTTCACTTACGTGTTTGGGAATACCTTTCCCTCCTTTCTTTGCTGATTAATTCCTATTTATTCTTCCATACTTAGCTCTAGGAACTGCTTTCTCTGGGAAACATTCATTGACAAACTCCTCTAACCTTCACTTCCCTGTCTGGGAGAGGTACCGTAGCATCCTGTCAAACCTTTATCATAGAATTTAGATCACTTTGTCTGACTCCTCATTCCTTGTGGGCAGGGACTGGCTTAATTTATCTTTGTGTCCCCAGCCTCTTGTGACTATATACAATAACTGGTTATAGCATATGTTTCTTAAATGAATGAATTCCCTCTCATCTCTTTTGTGATTTTCCTCTGTTACTTTCCCCCTTTCTTTTCTTCAATCTCCTTTGAATTACATCTTCCTTTCAGATTCTCAATTATACTTATGTCTACCCTATTGTTAAACACACACACACACACACGCATACGCCAACCACTATTATCACTATATCTGGATCTTCTTCCCCTTCTAGATGCTGCTCCAGCTCTCTCCTTTGATTTGCTTCTCTAAGAATAAGCTACAAGTGTGCTTCCCACACACTCTAGCCATTATTCTATTGCCATGTTCATAGTTGTGGCACACCGTTGAGACCTGGCTATGTACAAAGACGTGTAGCTGTTAAGAGGGAGGCAGTGTGGGACTGCGGAGACCACGTGGGCTCTGGAACTTGCTAGATCAGGATTTAAATTCTAGCTCTGTGCCCTTGGCCAAATTATTTAACCTCACCGAGCTTCAATTTCTTAATTTTGAAAATAATTATCTTATATGTATCTTGTGGGGGTGGTTGTGATGATTAAGTGAAATAAGGCCTAGCAGAAACCCTGGCACAAAGTAGGAGCTTATCTGCCTTCCTCTGCCTAGTCACACTTTCCTGACCTCCTGGTAGCCTTTGACACACTGCTCATCCTATCCTTCTCCTGGAAACTACCCCTTCAGCATTCTGCACTCTCTATTCTCTCTCTGTTTCTCTTACTTTATTTTTCAGATTCCACTACTTACTCTTCTTCTGACTAGATATATTCTCCAGTGCTCCATCTTTTAAAAAAATGTTTTATTGTCAGCCTACATACCACTCAAAATTTCCCATTTTAGCCATAATTAGTGAGAGTTCAAAATATAAAAATTCAGCAATGTCTATAAAAATAATATGCCTCTTCCCTTTCTTACAGGAGTTTGCTGTTGAGAGATTTTGTTAAAGGTATTATTATTATTTTGTATTGTTAGGCATTGCCCAAGTCATTTCCGTTATTAGTTAATGTTCCCACATCTTATTAAGGGACAACCTTTCCTTTCTCTTGCTTCTTCCATTGATTCTGGATCTGCTGGCTATTATAGAAAAGCAGATTTCTTGCTTGTGTGTGACTGAGGCTCTTGGAATCTTAATATACCTTCCTTGCATGTGAATTAGATAGTTGATTCTGAAGTCTAGTGTTCATCTTCAGTTTTCTTTCTTTTTGTTACTCTTTTAGGGGCAAATATTATGAAAGGAATCATTGGTCAGCCTCTTTGGGTTGATCATATTCTCTAAAGCATCCATCTGTTTAGACGGGTTCCTCCCATCCCCTATACTGATAGAGGTAAACAACTCTGCTCCCTACTTCTCTGAGCTCCCAAACCTTTTATCACCTGTTATCAGAACTATTTGCAGCAACTCAATGATAACTTTCCTAAATGACTGTGAGACCTCGTCTGGATTTTTAATAAACAGTCACATTCTAATGAGGTCTTCATAAAACTGACTAAATATGTTTAGAAATCATTAGCTTAAATGACCGGTGCAAACACCTCCCCTGGGAGGTTGTGGATTTGGTTATAAGACTCTTGGCAGATGGGTCCTTGTAACAACACAACAGAGTTTTTGAATCTCCACTCCTGTGGTGTAAATACAAGAGCCTGGGAAACAGGCTAGTGGATGAAAAGCTAAATGTCCCTCCGGTGGGTTCATTAAATAGGAATAACAATCACAACATGTTCCAGTGCCATTGAGATGCCAGGTGTGGAGCAGGGGACAGGTGCCAGGAAGCTGACAAGAGCCCCTCCCTGCCGCACACGGCTGAAAGGGGATGCACGGTGGTGACAAGGCGGTCTTAGTTAATGACAGGCCCTGGCAGATGTACCGGGGACCCCGCTGGAGGGAAGTGCAGCATCTGTGTCTGCTGCACCAGGTGCTGCAATGGGGCAGGCCTCCCGGCATCTCAGACACCGGCAATTAGAGCTGCCTGGCGCATTGTGCTGCAGGGCAAAAATGAGGAGGGGGGCACAGGTTCCTGTCTCCCACCTAATGAATCCACAGCAAGTCTGTGTAAACAAACACGTACCCGCCTGGCTCATGCTTAATTCATGAAGGACACACAATTGCAGTAAATACAGTAAGCGGGTGGCGGCTGCCCTTAAAATCATGTCGTTTGGACTTCTTGGGTGATTTGAAGCATGGAACACTGTCTCTAAAAATGTGCACATTGAACACTGGGAATCAGCCTGGGACAAGGGAAGGGCCTTTTCCCAGAGGGAATATGACCTCCTGCCAAAGCCCCCAAACTGTGTCAGATATTTCAACGCTAGGTGCCATTAGTCATTGCTAATTAACGGCAGATTGTTCCAAGGGGCTGATGGTGACAGGGTGAGGTCTCTTCTGTGCTTAAGCATGTCCCCCACAAAGCTGGTGAGTTACTTTAAGCCTCTGGATTTATATTTATGAGCCTACCTGAAACCCAGTCACCCTTTCTCTACGCCCCGCCCCCCAAGTGCACAGTTAGTTGGCATTTCCAAGATTATCTGTCTTAAGGAATAGTTGACGTCATAAAAATCAGCTGTTATGACACTTAATGGGACAGGTCCAAACACCTGGAGGAAGGAACAGCGATTGCCACCACATGCCCTTTTCAGTTTTTTAAAGACAGGTAACTTATCTTGAAATTTGGCTTTCTGCAAAATATGCCATGCGCAAGAGATAGTAGACTTTAGGGTAAGATTTTTTTCTTTTTTACTACAGTTATTTTACTGCACTATCTTCTTTTGACATTTTATTCAAAGACTAGGCTGTCCTCATTTTCCTTAAAGTAAAAGAGTTTATCATATGAAAATAGCTTAGCTTCTTAAGCCGTTGAGTCCAGATATAGTGTACTTTGAAATTTCTATTAAGCAAAAAAACCACATGTGTGCCTTTATTTAAACAAAATCTAGTAGTTCTTATTTTAACAATCATCTTCCTTTCAAAAGAATTTGCTGTAGGATCCTTTCAAGTGAGCTCCAATGAAAATATTTGAATTTTGAATTGATTTAAAATTTGGGGATCCAGTTCTTGTGTAAAGCAAAGCATTGTGAGGGCAAGCTCTCTCTCTCTACTTTCTCCACCATCAAATGTCAGCAGTGAACAAATATTTGTAAAATAAACGAAATTCAGAATTGAGCACAGATTTCAGGGGAGGATGCACAAGTAAATGAAAACAGTTATAATGTTGAGCTTAGAAATTTTATAGTTAACCTGGCAGGAGCTGATTGCTCTCTGACACAAAGTTGAAAGCTTTCTCATTCCTTCAGTTCACTCAGCTTTAACTGAGTGCCAGGCACTGTGCTAGAAGGAAGAGAGAAAAAGGGCACATGACAGTATCTTCTCTTAAAGGAGCTGTCTGTCTGGTGAAGCTGACAATTGATGTGAATAGTTATTACTGCTTTAATAGCAGAAGATGGTAGAATTAGGGGGAGGATGCATACTGCCATAAGCCTTAGATGTGTTGGTGGAAACTGAAGGGTTATATTAATACCTATAGTTATTGAGTCATCAAGATGATGTGGGGACATCTCTAACTGCCTGTCAGTAAATCATTTAATCTTTTTTTTTTTTGCAAGAACCCTATGAAGCAGTTACTATTATTTCCCCACTTCACAAGTAAGAGATCCAGGGCAAGAAAGGCTCAGCGCTCTCTGCCAGAACTGCATCTATTCTAAGTCAGGGTGTATTAGTCAGCCAAAGGGGTGCTAATGTAAAATACCAAAAATGGGTTGGTCTTTATAAAGGGTATTTATTTGGGGTAGAAGTCCACAGATACCAGGCCATAAAGCGTTAAGTTTCTTCTCTCACCACAGTCTATTGCCACGTGTTAGAGCAAGGCAGCTGCCGGCGTTTGCCATGGTTTAGGCTTCTGGGGTTCCTCTCTTCCCGGGGCTGTGTTTCTCTCCAGGCTTAGCTCCTGTTTCCTCCACAAGGTCAGCTGTAGATGATCAGGCGAACGGCTTGCTTCTCTTCTCCTGGGGCCTTCTTTCCAACATCAAAACTTCTTCTCAAAAGACTGCTTCAACTGTCCTTTGCCTTGCCTTTTATATTCAATTCCCCACCCACCAAGGGGTGGGGCTCAACACCCTAATCCTAACCTAATCATGCCCAGGTTAACAGATCAGTTTACAAGCATGATTCAATTATATTTTTGGAATTCATAATTACATCAAACTGCCACACAGGGTCATCTTTCTTTTTTTTTTAATAAATATATTTTTTAAATTAGATAAGTTGTAGGGTTATAGAAAAATTATGCAGAAAATACAGAGTTCCCATATACCCCCTTTATTATTAACACCTTGTATTAGGGTGGCACCTTTGTTACAATTGATGAAAGAATGTTATTATAATTGTACTATTAACAATAGTCCATAATGTACCTTAGGGTTCCCTGTTTGTGTTATTCAGTCCCTATATTGTTTTTTTTAAATTTTTATTCTAGTAACATATACAACCTAACATTTCCGCTTTTAACCACATTGAAATATATATTTCATTGCTGCCAATTATGTTTACAATGGTGTGCTACTATCACCACCATCCATTACCATTTCCATCATAAGCCACGTCATCTTGTTCTTACACTGTCTATTAGTAGTGAGGGAATTGGAAGGAAGAAATGGCTTTATACTTTTTTTGTTCAGAAAGTACTGCCTTGTAAGATTTTCTCCTTGATATAATGTCCCATAGAACTTCCCTCTTCTGTCCTGCCTTTTTCCTTATATCCTTTATTGCACAGAACATTTTGCATTTTGATATGGCCAGTTTTGTCAATTATTCTCTTAATGTATTTGGTATCTTTGAAACATTCTTAAAAAACACAAAGGTCCTAAATATTTTCCCTATATTTTCTTCTAGAAGTCTTAAAGTTTTATTTGTTTCACTGGAATTCATTTTTCAGAGTTTTGTGAAGGAGGATTTTTTTTGGGTCCACATTGTTAACCAAATGTCCCAGGTCAGTTGAGTAAAGAATTCATGCTTTCCCATTCATTGCATATATTTTCATTTATGGCTAAAGTCAACATCTGGGTTCTTGATATTGATCCATTGGTCTAGTCATCTCTTTCTATCAATTTATTTGATCTTATATTTTCCTCCTTTTCCACTGTTCTTCTCTGGTTTTGATAACAATGTTAGACTATCCTCTTAGAATAAAATGGGGAAACAGTCTTTTTCTATTTTCTTAGAGTAGTTTTTATAAGGTTGGAATTTATCCATGCTTTGACCATTTAGTAGAACTTACCTGTAAAACAGTATGGACCTGGTGCTTTTCCATGGTCAAGTTCTAAACCATAATTCAATTTTTGAAGAATTTTTGTCTCTACAAATTTTCTTTTTAAGTCAATTTTGGAAAACCATGTTCTTCTCTATTTTCTAATTTATTGTTAGGTATTCATATTATTCTATTATGGTAAAAAAAATCTCTATCCTCTTCCTAATATTGGCTGTTTGTAGACTTTCTTCCATTTATTTCTGGTCTATTGCCAATGGTCTGTCTATTTAGTAGTACTTTCACAAAAACAGCTTTTTATTTTATTGATCTTTATTATTGTTTCTTTGCTTTCTATTTAATACATTTCTGCTCTTTTTATTATTTCCTTTTATTTTGTTTTGCTCTGTTCTTTATCTATCTTCTTGAATTAGATGCTTTTCTAGCATTCTTTTCTAATAAAAACATTTAAGAAGATATATTTCCTTTTGAGTTAATTGCTTTCATTGCATCCTACAAGTTTAACATGGGCTACTTTCTTTAGGATTCTCAATTCTAAATATTTTCTGATTTACAGGATGGTGCTTTCCTTGGATCCAAGAATTAGTGGAAGTGCTTTTTTCACCCAGATCCTTGTCACTACCCTCTGCCGGGCAGGTCTCCCCTCCTCCTCCCCCAGTCCTCAGTTTGTCCTTTCACTGAGTGCCTTTGTGAAGTCTGGTTTCCTGTGGCAATTTCAGTTCACATTTTTAGCATCACATAGGCCCAAGACGTTAACTCCTGCCCCTGGTGGGCTTCACAAGCCACAGTCACCAAGACCGAAACATACCACCCCTACCTAGCCTGCCGAGGGCAGCTGAAACATCCTCTCGCCCTCTCTCTGCTTTTCACTTTGTTTCTGGCCTCTTGTAGTTCTCCTTACTTTCTTGAGAGCTAAGCTAACCATTCTTAATATATATGTTTATATTTCACGGTATTGAAATGAGTATTTGGATTTTATCTAGAATTTTTACATGTTGGTAGGAGAAAGGTTTTCAGGTTAGGCAGCCAATTTTGCCAGAAGTAGAAGTATCTGCCCCATTCAATGTCTCTCTGTTTCTTGATTGGTGTCTCCGGATACCTTTCTAGAACCTTAAGAGTCAATGTCTTATGCTCTCACTGTAATATTTCAATTCTAGGCTGACTTTGGGCTGCCTTTGCTGAGCGTAAATCTCTCCTCAATTTCAACTTCTCTAAGAAGAAATGGGTTCTGCCCTTTAGTATATTATAAAACGAAGCAATTGCATCCTGTGCATTTTCTCACTTTTAAATTTCATTTTGGAAACAATCCCATAGCATGCCAATACTGAGATAAAAACTAAAACACTTTTAAACTTTTACTACACATAAAGTAATACACAACCTTGGGGGAAATGGAGGTGCATGAAAGTTGAAACTGAGCAAGAGAAGATGCTGGAATTCTAATCTAATGATTGAACCCAGTGCTGCACACTGTTCTTTGGGAGCATTTTCCAAAGTTAGGGAATGCAGACATATCTAATGCAGCACCATTGAGTCTTGACACTCAACAAAAAGCATTCATGCTTCGAGGTGTTTTTGTGTGCTCAATATAGCCAGATAACAACTGCTTTTAAATCTTGAGTGCCTTTCCCATCAGTTGCTATCGCAACAAATGAAAGCAATTCAGGTTATGTTTACTGATAATTTATAAGCCAGTACAGCAATAGGAGGAGATGTAGTAGTTAAGGTTTTATGGAGTACATATACTTCAAAAACTTGGCTCATACCTTACCTTATATTATAAACTATGCAGTGAACAAAATGGTCATTTACAGTATAAATCCAACTTACCCTTCCAACCTCCACAAGGTTCGTCACCATAATTATGCTTGCGGTGTTTTCATGCCACACCATTCTCCAGAAGTCATAGATGGTTTCTTGCATTGGTCCTGAAACAAAAAGGAACAGAGATTTTTTTTTCCTTTGTAAATTTTCAACTGGAAAATTTCTGGGGCTTGCAAATAAATCTATTAATACCACATTCAGATCCCTCACTTTATTAAATAGACATGGCTCTAGAGTTATGGTGCAAAAAGGCACTCTTTCTAGAACTGTACCTATAGAAATATCAAATTTGTCATTCATGGTTGAATTTTCTCATGTCATCAAACTTATCTGCATTGAGCTCTTTTTGCTCTTCTTAAACTACTACCATGAAAGAGCATTACATCTCCATCATTTAGTTATTTATCTCCATAATACCCAAGAAAGAAATAGAAAAAAAAAGCGTAACATTACTCTTTCTGCTAACAATTGGCAGATATCCCAGGGAAATGGTATATAGTATGAAATAAGCCTCTTTAGGAAAAATGGCCTTTTCCTGTTTCTACTATTTTTCTTATTCTTTGCTACCTGTCAAATTAATCCACTCCCCACCCCCCCTTGACTTTCTGAAGTGAGAGATGAGTTAAGAGTTTTAAGCAGTTGTACTTCTTCTCATAGAACATAAAAATTCCTAGCATAACATGAGCAGGCATCTAATTCCTTAGCTCTTGGTATCTCAGTATTAGAAAGCTATCTCTTATGGGCTGAAAAAAAAGAGGGGAAATATGTATTATAAAATGCCGGCGGCACAGATACAGGTACAGAAACTTGGAACTTAAAAATGCTTGTTTTCCAGATGAAAAAAACAATCCCCAAACTGTAATTTATGCCCATGCATACTTGAAGGTATAAAATGTAACAGGATAAATCTATATAATCTATGTAAGACAAGTAAATGAGAAATACACAATCTCAAAGACACATATAGTTACATGATACACACAGACTTGAAGAAATGCTGAGGACCTAATTGTACTGTCATATTTTGACACTACAGATTACTGTATTTGGAGCTCAAATGTTTGAAGTTGAGATTTGCCTCTGTGTTTTCACTGGCTGTGTAATTTTGGTTGAGTTACTTAGCCACTGTGAATGTCGGTATAACTTCTTCTTTCCTCATCTATCACAATAACATAGCTCAGGGTTATTTTGAGCATTCATAGAGTTTATGCACACACAGGCATTTTGTAAATAGTAAAGTATTAGAATAAAAAGCCTGATATATTTAAAGTTACTTAGTAATACTTAATCTGTTTGCTGATGCTTGGACTCTGAGCTATACTGGCACAACTTAGAAACACCTGCATTCACCTCCCATTCTTCTTGATCAATTATCAATTGCTTTTTCTGTAATTTTTTCTCTCTTGCTTCACTGTCAAAGCCTTCCTTTTTTCTTGCCACAACACAACCCTGTCATTCTTCCCTTGCTCTTCTTACACTCTTACCCTCCCAGTAAAAACTGACTTTATTTTCTGGTGTCCCCGGGTCAAATCCCTTTATGGGACATGTATGCCACTTCCCACAAAACCATACCAGCCATTTGAGCCCATGTGCCTTAGCATATGCATACCATTCTCCTGAAATACAGGCTGAAGGCTTAAGTGACACTTAATCTAAGGTTACAAAGGGAGCCAGCAGACATCAGATTCTATCAATCATTACATTTCTAGCTTGCACTGGGGTACATTCATTGTGGACTTAATAGTTTGTTACTATTCAGAAGAAAAAAAAAATACCCTGAGTCCATCTTTGTTCAAACAGTCTTTTCACTAATTATCCCTGAAATAAAGGGAGTGGACTAGATGCTTTTTGTTCCCTTCACTAGATGCGCAGGCTTGTGCCACCAACTCTGAAACTTTCAGTTATAGTTCTGATGAAAATGGCTATAGCAGAGGAATTAGATGTTCAGCACCACGGACAGCGTTTTCCTGGGGGAGGAAAAAGACGTTTCTCTTCTCATTAACCAGCATGAGTCCCCCAGAGACAACCTAAGCTAGAACCCCTGTTCTTTGTTTCCATACTGGTCCTTACTTATCTTTCTTAGCATTCCCCACCGTTGTGATTACTTATTTCTTTCTTTCTTTTTTTTTTTACCGGGAGGTCCCAGGGATCGAACCCGGGTCCCTCCATATGGGAGACGGATGCCCAACCAGTTGAGCTACATCCAACCCCCACTTATTTCAAGTTCTATGGCTGTTTTGGTTTGCTGCTATATTCTTAGTGTCCAATGGAGTACGTGGTATCTAGCGGAAGCTCACTGAGTAAATGAATAATAAATAAGCCTGTATGCATGTGTGTACATATTATTTATTGTTAAGATATTATATGAAATATATACTATATGTGAAATAATATGAATATGTAATATTATTTGTATGATTCCCTTTCTGAATTAGATTTTGAAGAATACCTGTAGAAGCCTGAAAACACATAGTCTTCACTCTTTTCCAGAAAGGGAGGCATGTTTGGCAAGGGAATTTTTCAGAAGTGAGTGCAATTATCACTCAGTCCTCTGAGTGCTGCTCTCCACCACGAAGCTGGTCACTTCTCTGTGTTTCCCCAGCTCATGACTTGACCTCAAAACTTAACTCAGTCCATCACCCTCAGTAACCAGAGGGTAATCCTAGCTTCCCAGTAACTGCTCTCTATCGAAGCGGTGGTTCTCAACTCTGGCTACAAATTACAATCACTGGAGTTTTTAAAAATCCTGATGTCCCAACTTAAGAGACTCTAATTTAATTGGCCTGAGGCAGGGGTTGGGTCTGGGGGTGTTTTAAATCTCCCCTGGTAGAGATCCAACCATCAAGGGCACAAGGCTTCTACCTTCCGACCTACCCCTCAGGTGATTTCATATGGAGGTGTGATTGTGAAGCCCAAGGAATTATTTGCTTTGAGTCTACAAATTGGTCTAACACTGTATGCAACCTCTGATTCAAGGGACCCCACCCCTCTCTGGTTTAGAAGGAACTTGACTTACAAAATGTCGTCTAGGAACATGACTGAGCATCAGTTAAAACGGCAAGAGTTTTGAATGTTTGCATAACTAAGTCTGGGTTATATTTAAAATAAAGGGTGTTTATGACATTGCCAGCTCACTTGGGTGGATAACATATACTTTAGTCTTTGTGGTTTACTTTCCCTTTGGCCTGGGCTAGAAAGAAAAGATTAGGGCAGAAAAAATAATGAGGTGAGGTCTTTTCAATGCTAACATTAGGTACAGGCATCCAGAAGAATTAAAAAGTTTGGAGTTAAAATTTTAAAATGAAATTGAAGATGTCCTGAGTTGATCCCAGAAAGAAAAAAACAAGTACAAGCAAGGATGCCCATCTCTTCTGGGGGCAGCTGGCCTTTCGTCCCTGTCCTTTCTTCCTTCCCTGCATGCCACTGTGGACTCTTGCCATGCTGGCCATTTCCCTGACCTGGTTTACTAAGGTAGCCTGACAATAAAATTGCTCAGAGCTGTAGGTATTGGAGACTTTTGGCCGAGGTTTCAAGATATTTTCTTGAATGTTCATTCAAATCCTGTAATTTTTTTTTTAATTTGGGAAGGGGAGCATGGAAGAAGGAAGACACCCTAATATAATGCTTTTAATGTAAAATGGGTCAATCCTGTCTTTCCTTTCTCCTCGACACATTTCAAATTATTTCCTGAGATCTAAATAAATTATTTCTCTGAGACACTTGTCCCCTAACAAAATCAAAAGGCATCCTGGATGTAGGGGAGGGGTAGACGTTACTGTCCCAGAGAGCGACTCCACTGGGCTCTTGGTGAGGAAAGAGTGGTGGTGACCATGGTGAGCTGTGGGCCCACAGGGGCTGGTCCAGTACCCACGACGGTCTTCTAGGCCTCCACCCCCTCCAGAGACTAAAACCCTGGGAGGAAAACCACAGGAGGGTTAGTTTTCCTCTGCCTTTAGCTTCAGACTCTGGAGCACTGCGTGACAAACAACCTCCCCATGAGGAAAATAATCTGTAGAGAGGTCATTGGGATTCTCTAAGAGTGGACAAGCAACTAAACTCCCAAGAGAAAGGAATTCAAAACATCAAGCAAAGGACTCCAAAAAACTGCCAATGCTCCAGGTATGCACAGTTGCCTTTAGCAGCCTCATTCTGCAATTTCTGGCTGGGTGGGAGCCCCTGTGCATTTACAGATGTTTGCACAATAGGCAAGAAGGTGATTTGCAGCAGTTATTCCCCTGTGGGACTAACACATTTGAAAGGCAGAGTCTAGAAATTTCAGTAATATCAGGCCAGTAACACATTCCATTTCCCTCACAATAGATGGCACATACAGACCTCTGCTGAGAAGGAGATGTGTAGAAGAGCCATTCTTACCACTGCCAGAGGGGCGGGGGGAAGGCAGAAAGAACTAGAGCACAATAAAAAAAAATTAAAAGCTTGAAAAGCAGACATGAAAGGCATTCAAGGATGGGCTCCATTGTATGAGACGATTTCTCTAGTATATGGGAAGTGAGAGATATTAAAAATCATAATTTACAACCTTGATAGATGACTCGTGCCCATTCTTTTCACATTCTAAAATCTCTAGGTAGGCTTTCTGTGTTCACCAGGGCTGCTGAGAAGTCAGGGTCCTTTAAGCTCACAATGGCATATTAGAATTTTTGAAAAGCAAAGAAAGTTGGTACAAATATGAACCTGGGTGTTCCATCATAAATAGAGCAATACCTAACACCATCTAACACCTATGATTTCCCAGGCTCTGTTCAAAGTATTTTGCATGTATTATCTCATTAAATTTAAAGTCTGCAACAATCCTATGAAATAGGTACTCTTGTTTGCCCCCATTTTACTGAAAGGAGACGGGTGCATAGAGAGGTCACATAAGGTGCCCAAAGTCATGTGACTGGTGAGTTGTGGAGCTGTCTTTGAACTAGGCAGTCTGCTTTGTTATAACACAATGCTTCTATCTGTATGTTAAATTTAACTCAACAGGTATGTACTGTACAATCATTCCTGGCAAGAATGAAATGGAAGCAAATCCATGTCAACCACATGGAAACCGCCTCTTTGAAAGAGTTTGTACTTCAGGTCAGTTTCCCACTTTAAAACCACCCATGGCCTCCTACTGCTTATGGGCTCAAATCCAACCTCCTGAGCAGAGCTAGCTCTCATTGTCTTCTCTACCAGCCCACCACAGCTTTCCTCTATTTTGAGCTACAGCCACTCAAGAATATTTCTACAATTTACTTCTCTTTATTGCCTTCTCCCATTCTACTCCAAGCCACTGTTACCTCTCACCTCAGTTCCCCAAGTAGGTAGTTAACAAACCTCCCTGGCTGCCCATAGGGTTCTCCCTCCCATTGGTCCTCCATTCCCCAGGCACAGCTGATCTCTGAAAAATGTAAACCTGATCATGTCATCTTTCAGTTAAAAAATCTCCGAAGGGTTTTCCATTGCTCTTAGTACAAAACCAAAATGTGGCCCAGCCCAGCCCAATGCTGATTGCTTCTCTATTTATTGATACCCTCCCACTTCTGCATAATTAAAATCCATACATCCTGTTGTTCTCTGTTTAACAGCTGAAAAGCCACTTCCTCAGGTAAGTTCTCCAAGCCCCAGGTCGTGGCATCCTTTTTCTTTTCATTGTGGTCCCCATGTTTCCAATATCCATCTTCCTTGATCTGCAAAGATGGGTCTTCACCATTCAGTTCCTACTATTTCCCTGCACCTTAGGGGCGTATACCTAGTTTGAGACATTCATTTATAGCACTTCCCTGGCCCCCATGAGGATTTGAGTTTGCAACCCCTGTATGCTACAGTTAAACATTTAGCCTAATCCATGCTAGGGAACTCTTTAGGCATGGCAAGGAATACAAAGGTGAATAATATAAACATAGTTGTAATCCTGTAAGGCAAGGCTAAGGAAGAACAAAGTATGCCCTAATACAAAGTGCAGGAAGGTGGTGTCTTCAGACACTTAAACTTCAAACTGAGATAGCTCACCCCTGGCGACTTTTTGAAGAATTTCCAAGGGGTACATGGATTGTTTGGAAAGCACTTCCTTCCAGATAATGAACTTCTATCTGTACTTTGCCAAAACTGATTGTCCTGAGTGTAAACCTACATTCACGAAGGTCTTTTGCACATTTGATAAAAGGGAAACCCTTCACTCATCCCAAACATTACTAAGGTCACTGTCCAAGTATGAAACCTGCAGGTATGATGAAACAAAGGCATGGATTGAAATATCAACACCAGAAATGCAGAGCTTCCTTCCTTTCCTGTCTTATTCCTGCTTCTGTTAGGGGTACGAACTGGTGTTAGAAACGGGGTATTCTGAAAATGGAACTGCACTGTTTTGTGGGACCTTCAAAGTTTCTTGGATGAAGTCCAATGGATAAAAATTTTCTGTGTTTTCTTTCAAGGGTGGTGTGCTTTAATCTGTAATGTAGTAAAACATATTTACCAAATATCAAAAAAATATTCTAATCACATCAATCCTCATCTTATTTTGTCTTAGAAATGTTTTAATACTGTTTATCCAATGAAGAAATAAACATATGAAAATTCTGGATATCAACTTAAAGTGTTCAAGGGGATATGTCATTTTTCATACTTCTTTTGAGAATACATAAGCAAAACATTTGAAGACCACCATCAATTAAGCGATATATGAGTGTTTCTACAGTATTTAAAATCAGGAAGAGATTATGTCTGGCTAGCAAAGAAATATCAAGAGAAGGTTTGTTGAAGACAAGGCACTTGGCACAGGTCTCAAAGGAAGGGTCTGGCTTTGATGGATGACAATGAGGGTGGGGTCATGGGTGGTGGTCTCCCAGGTAGAATGTTCAGCAGGAGCAGGTTCAATGGCACTGGAAAGAGGAAAGGGAATATGAGTGGAGAGATCTTGTAAAGAAACATGAAAGCAATAGTAATTGTGGGTTCAGATTTGATGAGCAGAAGAGAAGAGAGATGTTAAAAATCACAACAAAGAAAAAAGGAGAGCGGGAGCTTTGGATCCTAAGGTTGGGCAAGTCTAATGAAGAAACAAGAGAAAAAAGTGGTTCCAGGGCCAGATATTAGGGGACCTGCTTGAAAAGCAAATGATGTTTTAGCAGGTGTGGGCTCCGCCTCAGGTATGGCGAGATGTGGGCAGCTGAAGAGGGAGGAGGGAACAGGCTGACAGGGCCAAGGCACTGGCTGCCTTCAGAGTGTAGTCAGCCCTTAAACCTCTAGGTCCCTGGGCACATTCCGACAGAGGTCAGTGTCCAGCCTGGAAGAATCTACCACAGTAACAACAATTTCTAGGTAGCGATATATCTGGAAAGCACAATGTAGCTCTAGGGGAGGATTCTATATGAATAGCACACACAACCTTGGGGTAGGAGAAGTCAGAGCCATCCTGGGAAGAGGGACAGTTCCTATTTGACCTAGTGCCCTGGCCTGGCCTGGCCAGGGGTACCCGAGCTCCCTGTTGGTGGAGATGAGTTCAGAGGGGATTCTTATGAGCCCAGGCTGGCTTGGGAACTGGTGGGTGATGGCTGGCGCTGCCCTTGGAGACCATTTTTGGACAAAACTGAAGGAGAACCTTGATCTTGTTATTCCTTAGTGAAGTCTTCTGCTTTGGGAGCTGTATTAGTCAGCCAAAGGGGTGCTGATGCAAAATACCAGAAATCTTTTGGCCTTTATAAAGGGTATTTATTTGGAGTAGAAGCTTACAGTTAACAGGGCATTAAGCATAAGTTTCTTCCCTCACCAAAGTCTGTTGCCACATGTTGGAGCAAGATGGCTGCCGACGTTTGCCAGTGTTCAGGCTTCCTGGGTTCCTCTCTTCCCGGGGCTCCATTTCTCTCCAGGCTCAGCTCCACTGTTTCCTCCACAAGGTCAGTTGTAGACTATCAGGCAAATGGCTCATCATTCTTGGGGCCTTCTCTCCTTCTTCATGACTAAGATTCTCTGTGTGCTTGTTTCCCTGGGCTCCAGCATTAAAGCTCAGCTTCGGAACTACAGCTCAAAAACTCCAACTCTGTCCTTTGCCATGCCTTTTATATTTGATTCCCCACCCACCAAGGGGTGGGGCTCAACACCCTACTGACATGGCCCAATCAAAGCCCTAATCATAACTTAATCATACCCAGATGAACAGACCAGTTTACAAACATAATCCAATATCTATTTTTGGAATTCATAACTATATCAAACTGCCAAACTGCTACAGGAGCCATCAAAGAAGCCAAGGACTCTAGGCTGGAATGAGGGCAGGAAAGCTATGATGGCCAGGAAGGGAGCTCACTAGGACAGTGAACAACAACTAAAAGAGGCACACAAGAAGATATCCCTGTGGGCTGGGTGATGTGAGAAGGGCTTGATATGCTCTGTCTGTTTAGTCATTGTACAGCACAGGAAGGAAGCACGGCTCCATTTTAAGATGGGAAACAGGCTAAGGAGTCTAAGTGACTTTCTTAAGGCTGCATATAAGGCGAGGCAGTGGCAAAGTTGGGATCCCAATCAGGTTAGTCCCACTCTGCTGGTTTTATTTCAGGATGAACTGAACTGCAGAGAGAGAGAATGGGGATACCATCTGCACATTCATAGCCTGAGCTATGCTGGGATGGTGCTGGGAATGGAATGGGTATGGGTGGGGTGGGGGTGAGGAGTGGGAATACGGTGAATACCAGAGGTTCAGAGACAATGGGAATAACTCTAAAGGGCAAAGAAGCTGCAGAACCCTCAGGAGGCTTTCCTTTCAGCCCTGGCCTGGGTTAGGCTTTGTAAAGTTCTCCAGCATCCAGTTTACTCCCATCAGAACCAATGACCACCTGAGATGGAATATGAATGCAGAAAATGATGGGTTTGGATTTACTTTGAAGCTCTTGCTATATCCGTAAAAGTGGTCTTACATTTTCGATCCAATTGTTGTCATTGTCACTGCTACCACCAATCTATGATAAGTATTATAAAGTGAGTTATTCAAAATTCAGGGCTTGAGATGTCCCTTTAGTGGATTCTGAATCAGTTTTTTATTAAAAAACTCTCTATGATTTTTCAATATGGTACTTTCTTAACACTTATATCTGTAATTTCACATTTAGTCACTTTTCATTTTTGAAGGAGTGAAATGTAAAAGGTAAAATATGCCACAGTGCTTTCAGGACTGAACCAGCCTTGTGTATCACAAAACCAGTAATGGTGACACAGAAAAGTTACCTTCTGCATTAATAATGCTTAAAAATATTTATTTGATAGATGCATTTGCTCTTTCCTGAGGCTACTTATGTTAATGTCATGGAATTTTTATGAGTAATTTTTGGTTTTCAGCTGCAAAAAAGAAAACCAAATTTGAGATGGCCGGGTGAATGAGACGTGATCTGCTCATTTTCCAGAACGGCTTAGTATATCCAAAAAAATTACTATATAACAGAAACAATAAGATTCAACTAATGAATTAGAAATGAACATGCTGAGAGTTGTTCTATGATGGAGAAATCTTAGGAATATTTTAATTCACCTAAATTCAAAAGCATAATTAGCAGCATGTTAAAATAACATTTTCTTAGGATAGCTCTCACACGAAGCATCCTTTATGTTCAGAATTACAGGGTGAGATGTGTTCACCAGTGCACTGGAATTTTAATTCAGTTGCAGTAAAATAAGAGAAAATAGGCATTGGAACTATGATATAATAGACCTTTCCAGAAGGAATGTCAAAAGCCACGATTTAAATAATGAAGTTAAATAGCGTTTTAGGTTAATAAATTTCCGTGGTTCACACACAATGACAAATCTCTTCTGTTTACACTGGGGTGGGTTTCTCTACTGAATGAGTTTTTCCCCTTCACCTGGCTCATGACTGCTGAGCAGGTACTTGCTGATTGCTCTTTTCCCTCTAAATTGGCTGGCAGGTGTTTGTCCTTCTCATTCTTACAACTAGGTACACACTTCCTGCTGTATCTATAAATAACATTTCCTCTGGAACACATAATCCACATGCTGAGGTTTACATTTCACTCATAATATTCCCCAAAATTCTCCCTTCAGACTCAAATAAGAAAGTGTGGTGCCATTAACTGTGCAAATATTCATGACTTTCTCTCGATAATTAGTTTCATGAAATGTTTGTTTCTAGGTGCATTACTGAGAATATATGAAATCCTGGATTGGACACTGAAGACAATTATATCAGATTTAATTAAAAGAAAATTGGTATAAACCAAACACTTGTGGACAGGCTGCATGTAAACAGCAAAATTGCCTGGGAAACAATCTGTAATTGCAGTTGTAACCCTTGCAACCATTATCTCTTTTTCGGTTAATAATCTGGCTTACATTCTATTCATTTATTCAATTAAAAATAACTATAAAATAATTTAAAACACAAAAAGGATAAAGCATAATATAGTAGATATTACTTGACAGGTCTTAATAAAGGTAAATACAAAAACAACTATTCTCTTTTTAAAAAATAAAAGGAACTTAGTATATTTTAAATTCTAATCTTTACCTTCCCATTTTCCATATTATTATTGCCTAGCATCTTAATTCCAACAGAGTTTTTCCACCTCAATTACTCTTTATTATAATTACTTTTTGGATGTTATACATTTTTTTTTTTTTAACTTTCATGGTTTTTATTGTGGTTTTCCATAATTTATCTTTATTGGGATAAAGCTTGTGCATTTCCACATTACTTTTAACTGTATCTTAAGTCACAATAAAAACAGAGAAAGAAGTAATTTTTAAAAAGTAAACTGTAAAAAAACCCAAACAAACCTAGTACTCTGTACTTTCTTCCATTTCCCTACTCAGAATTTAAAGACCTTTGAAAATCAACATGAATTAAAACAGGGATTTTGAGACCTATGCTTGCCATAACTTTTTGGGAGCTTTTCCCCCCTTAACTAAAAGCTACATGTGTTAAAATTAATTTGAATAAAGCATTTCAAAATAAAATCTTCTAGATCATCTTTAGAAGCCTTAAAATTACTTTTGACACATACTCATACACTTTCATAATCATTTAGAATAGGTTTATATGTTAATGAAATCCCCCCAAAAGAAATAACTAGTTGTTTTTCTACCACATATGTCATATGATAATTTAAATCACCATCAGGGGTTTGTTGAAAAATATAAATATTTATGTATATATATCCTCATTTTTACAAACACTGGCATACAAACTGAAAACTTAAATGTTATTCAAATGATTACAAGTGTTCTAAGTGTTAAGGAAACTTCTTTTTTAAAATCTTTTTTATTGCAGTAACAGGCATAGAGCAAAAATTTCATAGATTAACTACATTCAAGTCTAACAAAACTTAAAAAAAAAACACTATTCTTTTTCAAAAAATAGAAGCAGAATAAACCCAATCTGATTGTGTTGTTAGGAATGTTTAATGGAAAATTGCTAATTATTGGTGAAAATTCTTAATATCCATTATGCTTTCACTTGTGGGAATGGTGAGATTTCATGATTATTCATGAAATATTGCCGATGTGTCACTGCCTACATGGGATAATTTTACTAGTTATGTGTGTATATATAATGATATAACCATGCTGCTATGTCACTTTAAAAATAATAGCAACTCCTTAAAATCATCAAACCATCATCAACTATTGACTTCTCAGTCTTTTTCCTGAGTTGACATGTGGTCTTGGTACACCTGCATTTCCTGGGACTCCATTATGTCGAGTTGATCTCAGAAGAAACCAGGAGGAATTCCTTTCAGCTCAGCCTTAATCCATCCTCTGCCTCCTGATTGATTCAGATCCTGATTGGTCTCTTTGAGGCATCTGGTCAACCTCTAGCCAAGCAGAAGCTATGCCTGCTTAGACAGCTCTCCACCCAACACCCACAGGTGGCAGAAGCAGGCCACAAGCGCACATCTTTCCCTTTGTTTCCCTCTGATTTCCCTTCTGCTTCTCTGTCATTGATTTCTCTTTGTCAGAGATGCATATAGGGCTAGTTGAGTCTGTCTTTTCCCAGCTTTGGAGCCAGGAGGGGTGGGCTCTGCTGGGTCACTGGAGGTTGAGGTCAAGGGGGTGCAGGGGAAGAGGGAGAGGGAGGCCTACTAGAAAGGGGGAGAGTCCACTGAGGCCCCACCCCAGAGGAGGAAGCTGAGAAGGGGTGGAGAGAGTGTGGCAGTGGTTTCTGGCAAATACTAAGGAGCCACTTACCTCCCCATTTCCCACCTGCAGCCTTCCTCTCCTCCCCAAACAATACACTAGTTGTTTGCCAGAAGATCACATCTCAGCCCCATTTTGCTCTTTAGTGGGACTTAGCCTTTCAAAGGCCAATCTAGAAACCACCCCCATGTAATTCTTATCTCAGAAGTTAGTCTGGATAAAACCTGTGAAGAAGGAATTTTTTCCGGTCTTTGGAATTTAGCTGTTTTTGCTGATGTGTAGTTCAACCATCACTGGGCATCTGGAAACCTTCAGAACACAAGAATGTGGGGCTACTGGCCTTCCCTGCAGTTATCACTGCTCAAATTCCATAAGACTTCAAAAACCAAAGTCAAATACATTCTTCCAGCTTATAACTATAGCTGATTGTCTTTCCTTCTCATGTTTGTTTTTTCTTAAAAGTCAACAGCAACGATGATAATCTCTTTACTTTGGAGGAGGTGCAGGATATTGGTGAAATGTAAGCAGTTCCCCTTGATCCACTCTTGTAGGAAGCAAACATTAATAGGTCTTGAGAGCATTAGCTTTTATGGAAACCGTATGAGTGTATATTGAACTGCCTATCTGATGTTGAGAGGTGTGTCCTTTGGAATCCATGGGATTGAAATGATGATAAGAATTGTAGCTAATTTATTGAGAACTTGCTTTGGACCAGACACTCTTACAGGTACTTTACATGTATCATTTAATCCTGACAACAGTCTTAGGAGGTAGCGCTCAATTGATATCGTATTGTCATTTTACAGATGAGGAAATGGCTGCACTATGAAGTTAAGCAATTTGCGCAAGATCACACATCTGAAGAGCTGCTATCTAGCCCGACGCAGTCTAACTCAAGAGTCTATACTCTTATAAAACACTATGCTTTATTGCCTCTTGGGGAAAAAAAAAAAACAAGCCTTATCTAGTTACTAATATGTTTGCATCCTGAAGGAATTTTCAGACTGAATTTCACATATCTGACAAAGGCATATTTATGAGTAAAACCGATCACGGGGTGATTCCCAGTGTGACTTTGCCCTTGGAACTGTAATGTCAGGGGAAGCATTTCTGAAAGCCTCATCTACCTAAGTAAACCATGATTTGGATTTTTGTTTCTTTTCAGGTTATATTCAGCCATCCCCCAGGAGCATGCCTCCTCAGCAATAACACAAACATTCTCTGTTCCAGTGGTGCCTCTCTGAACAAGAATGCAAAGACTGCTATTATTCTTGACAGGGAAAGTGGGCTGAAAAAGGCAGACAAATCAGATTTGAGTGACAGGGGTAAAGAGCAGGTCTCCGAAGAGAAACTCTTATGGAGAAAACAAGAAAAGGGTGGTAGGGAGTGTTGTGGCAACAATCTGCTCTCTGACGCAGGAGTAGAGATACGAATTCTGGCGGGACCTGTGATCCCTGAGCCCTGGGACAGGTGGTTTGGAAATGCTGCATGGAGAGCGGAGAAGAGGCACAGCAGAAAGTGCTCGCCGCTTAGGAAGGGAGGAACATGACAGATGCTCACAGCACAAGAGCCTCCTGCTGGCTGAGTCACAGAGCATTCATTAGAGCCTGTCTCCAAAGAGGCCCCTCGCAACTGAGCCTAAGTGCTTGTTCATGGCTGTGAAGAGGGGCCAGGCAATCAAGGAGTCCAAAGAGAATGGCAGCCCTCAGAATGGAGGGTTTGGTGACCCAAAGGATCTGGCTGCCTTCTGTCAGGGAGCAGCAAAGGGAAGGGAAAAACCTATATTCACATGCTTCAGGGGCCACTGTCCTAGAAATAAAAGCTTTCATTAGTCTCTATCTTCTCCAATTAAACATTTCTTAGTACACAAGTGGGATCTGCTTTTATTTAAGAAAAAAAAGAGAATAAACGTAATAAGTGCATAAAAGAGAGAACAGTTGGCTCCCTAGACATAGCTCAGTGCAGGCAATCTCAAATTTTTAATGGCATTTCAGGGCCATGCATCAGGAAATTTCCAGCAGCATCCTTTTGGGTGAGAAAGCAAGAAAGAGAAGTAACTTGCAATGGCCAGAAACTTCCTGAACTCTTTGCTGCCTTGACAGACTTATTCAGAACTGGGTCAATAAGCGATGAAGGCACTTGGTTCCAAGAACCAGGAGGAGTAGTTCTAGGTCTGCAGAGGGTCTCAATTTTTCATCTGATAAATGGGATGGGGGAGGGAGGGGAGAGAAATAGCCTAAAGAAGTTCCCAAATCTGATGTAGCCTCAGAATCACAAACTAGTCATAGTTGGATGTCATTTTTATATATACTTGCCCTGTGTAATTCTTGAGATCACTACTGTATTCTCAAACCCAGTATTGAGCTAGCACTTGGTAGGTGCACAGACACGTTTGCTCAATTTTGCATGAACCAGGCCTGAAAGGAATATCTTGGCTTTGCAAGTATCCACGGTGCTGGAGGCCCTGGGGAAGCTAATACCTTGGAAAGTACCTGGGTATTTAGATACAGCTCTATCCTCTCAGAAGGCTGAATCTGGTGTGACCTCAGGATTTTTCTTCGAAGATGAACAAAAGGACCTTCCGGAAACCAGGTCTGTCTTTAACACATTAGGTTTCTCCTAAGTCGAACACCATAAAACTTTGGTAAAGTAAGAATTTTAGTCCAAGCAGTTTGAAAATAGTTTTGAATGCATGGGTCATTTGAACTTATGTGGATGAAAGTCAATTAAATCAATGGATGCTTTAAGTTTCAACTACAAAATAAGGAGAGTGGACTGTAAGATTTTTAAGATTTCTACGAACTGTAAGCAATTTACAATTTTCTGCTTCTGAATTACTCTTGAAGATTTAGAAAGCATTTGTTTTAAGACAATCTAAAACCTGGTGCCACTTAAAAACAGGCCGTGATTGTTCATCAAATCATTTTGTATTAACTCAGGTTTAATTACTCAAGGGACATGTTTACGCTTGTAAACGACAGGAAAGCAACACAATAGAAGTTACCTAACAGGATCTAGTTTTGGCTTTACCTTTTAATTTGTAATTTATCTTTAAACACTCTCACTGCTAACGAGCAAGTTTATTAAGAGCCCAAGGATGAGAGATGTCTGTGAAACTGGACCATTTGGCCAATTGGCCAGTATCTTTGGAAATTAATCTGGTGAAGAGATGCTTGTTTCAAATGAAGTTTGTGAATGAGGTGTTGGGTAGCAATTGGTCATTCTTTCTTGGAAAACCACAGATGGGTGGTAAAACATGGGATGGTTCTGTACAGAATTTGGCACTGGGAATTTGGAATACTTATCCCTTACAAGGGATCACTCTTTGCCTGTGCATAAATCACAGTTTCTCAAAGCCTCCCTACCCTATTTAAATTTGGAAATAGAATACTCCATTTCGCCAGATAGTACTTTTAAATCATTCTCAAATAGGATATAATAAATGAATCCAAAACATAACCTAGAACCCACTGATAAATGTGGGAACAATTTAGCTAGGAAGAACATTATCAGCTGATGTAGAATTTGTACTAGAAGTGCTGCTGCTTGGAAGAATAAAAACAAAAGCTGTTTACTGAAAGCCAAGCTTTTGATTAAAAAAAATTCTTTCAATTCTACTGAAAAATAATTTCAAGTCTTCATCTCCATCTGGAGGCAAGAATATAGGAGACAAAAGCTTCTTTATATAGTATGTAGACCTTCTCTGATGCTCTCAGCTACAATGATGACTTGACAAGAAAAGTTAAGTATGTTATTCAAAGCACTATTATTTATTGGTTCAGATGCTTGAAGGAGAATTTTGAGCTGGGAAAAATATAAACCATATTTAACTTTCTTAAATACTTATTAAAAATGTGGAAGAAATGTAGAAGTAAAATGGATTAATAGCAAACAGAATGAAGTCACTCTAGCAAAGTTTGAACAGTTTTGCAGTAGTTAATGCTATAAATATTTCCACTGTAAACCATCATGCCCCACATTTTTATTATTTTCACATAAAAGTTTGCTCCTAGCTGAAAGTCTTTGGAGGAAACTCTTTTTAGGTTCTCTTTTTCAAGTTATCAACAAATGATAAGACTGATTATTTAAGGGGTACATGGCGGGGGGAGGGGGTCTGTGGATTACAGAAACAGGGGTGAAGAGCTAAGCAAAATTAGTTTAACAAGATGGACTATCTCTAAAGACAGTGCCTTGATTTATGATGTACCTAAAGAAAGTGTTTGTAAGAAGAGGAGTTGACCAGTCCTTAACTTAGATTCATAGATGTTGGACATAATGCTCCCAAATTGCCCTGGAAAGTAGACACTTGAGATAACCTTTCTGCCTGGCTGGGATATTCTACTGCCTGAATAGATATTCTACTGCAGTCTGCTGGGGATCGAATCATGTCCTTCACCCAAGCATGTACAGGTCTCAATCCCTGGTTCTGTGGATGTGAACCCACTTGCAAACAGAACCTTTCAAAGTGTTGTTAGTTAAGGTGAGCCCAAACTGAATGAGGGTGGGCTTTAATCCAAGATGGCTGAAGCCCTTATAAGAAAATGAAATTGGATGCACAGAGAGACGCTACGGGTTGCAGCCAGAAGCCGGAAGCCAATGGAACCCAGAGGAGACGGGACACAATGTTGCTGTAGCTGTTGGGCAGTTTGATGTAATTATGAATTCCAAAGATAGATATTGGATTATGCTTGTAAACTGGTCTGCTAATCTGGGCATGATTAAATTATGATTAGGGTGTTAACTGGGCCACGTCAGTAGGGCATTGAGCCCCATCCCTTGGTGGGTGGGGGAATCAGATATAAAAGGCATGGCAAAGGACAGAGGGAACAGTTTTTGAGTTGCAGTTTTGATGTTTGAGTCTTGAGCTGGAGCCCCGGGAAGTAAGAGAGCTTGGTTTTGAGGAAGGAGAGAAGACCCCGGGATAGAGACAAGCCAATTGCCTGATAGTCTACAGCTGGCCTTGTGGAGGAAACAGAATAGCTAATCCTGGAGAGAAATGCAGCCCCTGGGAGAGAGGAATTCAAGAAGCCTGAACCCTGGCAAATGTCGGCAGCTGTCTTGCTCCAACACGTGGCAATGGACTTTGGTGAGGGAAGGAACTTATGCTTTATGGCCTGGTAACTGTGGACTTCTACCCCAAATAAATACCCTTTATAAAGACCAACCCATTTCTGGTATTTTGCATCAGCACTCCTTTGGCTAATACAGTTGCCATGTGACAGAAAAAGCCAAGGAATCCCAAAGGTTGCTGGCCATCCAGAGGTTACCAACCACGGGAGGAAGCAAGCCTTCTAGTCTCTGAAACTGGAAGTCAATAAATTCCTATTGTTAAGCCAATCCATTGTAAGGTATTTATTTTAGCAGCTAGGAAACCTAAAAAATGGTGTCTGGCACACACAATCTACCAATTCATCCATCCATCCATCCATCCATCCATCCATCCATCCATCCATCCAT
>JAKSZT010053813.1:3932855-4099350 GCA_026826555.1 Tolypeutes matacus
CATCCATCCATCCATCCATCCATCCATCCATCCATCCATCCATCCATCCATCCATCCATTCATCCATCCATCCATCCATCCACTCACTCACCCATAGATTCACTCATGTATTCTGTTGAACATCTTTTTTTTGTGTGTGCCAGCTCTCTATCAGGCAGTAGGTACATACTTGGTGAATAAATAAATGAACTCTGTGACCCCTTTTTCTGATGCCTTGGTCATCAAGCAGCCTTTGCTAATGCTTCTTTCTTTTGTGCTGGCCAGCAGACATAGACGTCTCTGCCAGGTGGTAGGGCTGTTCCATCTGATGGACAGTTTCATTCTCATTGTAAAAAACTATGCTGGTGTCTGGTTTTATGCATCTGCCCCTGTGGTCTTTGCCAATGTGACTTGTGTCCTCAGATATGACACCGAGCATATGGAGTCCCTGAGAATAGAAGGTAGATGGCAATAAGGCCAAGGTTGTGGAGGCTTGCCTGGATGGTAGCGATGGTTAAGTTCATGTGTCTGGGTTATGGTATCCAGTTGTTTGGTTAAGCAAGCACTGGCTTGACTGTTATTGTGAGGTATTTTGTATATTTAAATCATTAGTCAATTGATTGCATCTATGGCTGATGACATCTATAATCAACAAAGGAGACTGTCTTTAGCAATGAGGCAATCAGTTGAGGGCCTTAAAGGGAGAACTGAGGATTTCAGCCATCAGAAAGAATTTCTGTCTCCACCTTAACCATCTTGCTGCTCTGGGGGAATTCAACATCACCTTTATTGGAGCTTCCAACTTGCTGCTTCTCCTGAGGAATCCAACTTCATATTTATTGAATTTTTAACTTGTGGTCTGCCCTGTGGAATTCAGACTCTTCAGTTCCCAGGGCTGCAGGAGCCAATTCCTGTAATAAATCTCTTAATCTGTGTGTGTATATATATATTTATATCCTGTCAGTTCTCTTTCTCTGGAGAACACTAATACATTGGCAAACTCTTCACAGGCCACCTTCTTGATGGATTGTCCTAAGGCTTCTTAAAAACATACAGCTTGGTTTTATTCATATTTGAGAAATGAAAGTTCATGTTACTATTTAGAGGTTTACACAAGACTGTATTTGTAATTAGTAAAGGGCATTCAGCTACATGTTGGCTCCGGTTTCAACCCTTCCATTCTCTCCATGGGCCTCAATTCTTCTATTTATTAAATGAGGAAATTAATATATCTAAAAGGGTCAGAGGATAGACAATACAGCACACTAAATTGTTATAGTGCAAAGCTCAGTACATAACAGGCACTTAATATTTACTGAATAAATGGATGAATAAAAATGCTGCATTTCAGAAAGAAAAGTATTATATCAACCCAAACTACTAATATTGAAAGAAAATGTATTTATGGTTTTTTAAATTAAATGAGATAGAAAAACACTTAAAAATCAACAGCTTTTTTTACATTGTCATATATTTATATTGGAAAACATATTTTAGTTGTATGCAACCTGGATTATATAATAAAATAAAAATGCTAATTGCTGGTGTGTCCCCACTTCCATAACTGGCATCTCATTTCACTTCTGTCTCAATTTTTTTTTCTGGTTACTCCCTCACAGGTGACTCTGCTTCCATTTTTTTTTTTTTTTTCTCTCAAGGGTAACTCCTCATGAATTAGTTTTCTTAAAGCACTGTTTTCACACCATGTGGCTTTGAAACATCCTTCCCTTCTCTTTCCCCATTCCCGTTGAAAAAAGAGAACTCCTTATTCAAAGTCTTTCCACACTTAGGACTTGACCCATCAGTTCTTTTCCCTTAACCCCTATAACTCAAGGTGTTTATGACTGGACTTTAGTAAGTCCATGAACCCCTGGAATTCTATGTGAAATTTTGTCTACATATTAATTTTTCCTGAGAGCAGATCCAGTCAGTTCCAGGTGACACATGAAAAACCTTCCACCTCAGGCAGGTTTGCTACCCTTCTCTGTGCGTTCTCACCTCTCCGCTCCTCCCCTGCCTGCCTTGTCTTCCGATAGCTAAAGGAACCTTCCTTCTGGGCTCCCTGAAGACCTGCCTCCTCCACCAACCTGAGATGACCACCTTAGCCCAGCCTCAGCGCTGGGCACCATCCAGACCCTGAGGATCCCGGGAGACTATGAAGTATCCTCTACACTTCGTCATGCACAGCTTTTCTCCCTGAAGAAACCACAGGTCAGGTCCTCTAGCAGGACTCCTCTGATAGTTCTGCTTGTAGCTCCAACACCTGGATGCTACCAATAAATAAATGCTTGCTTAAAAGTGAGGGAAAGGAACTCAGGGCTGCAGATTGTCACAAAAGGTCAAAGTATTTTCTTTAACAGCTGTTTCCAACTATCTTTCTTTGAATTATCTGGAGTGGAATTCTCTTTAAGTCCGTTTTCAAAATAAAACTCGGCAAAAGAACATTTCTCCAGGGCCCTGCCACCCTGGAGGCTGAGGGAATATCCTGTTTAACCACCTAGCGGCCAGTGGGTGCCCTATGGAATCACAATGAAGGAACAGTTCTTGATGTGCGTGGCTTCACTTCATCTGGCTATGATTCATGTGGTCTCTATGGGTATACGTGTATTTTTCCTTAAACTTTTTATTTTGAAGTAATTTCAAACTTACAGGACTGTTGCAAAAATAATACAAAATCCATACAGAGAACACAAAAATACCCCTCATATACTCAGATCCACTAATTTTAACAGTTTGTCACATTTGTACCACATTTGCAGTACTATATCTATCTTTTTATCTATCTATCTATCTATCTATCTATCTATCTATCTATCTATCTATCTTTTTATTTATCTATAATCTTTTTATATATCTTTTTATCTATCTTTTTAGCTATCTATCATCTTTTAATCTATCAATCTATCGCCCTGTCCGCCTGTCAGTCTGTCTGTCTGTCTCTCTATCTTTTAATCTATCTGTCTGTCTACTGTCTATCATCTATCATCTTTTTATCTATCTATCTATCTATCTATCCATCCATCCATCCATCCATCTACTGTTTGTCTATCTATCTATCTACCTAATCATCTATCATCTATCTGTTTTCTAAACATCTGTGAGTAGGTTGTGTACATCATGATCCCTGAACACACAATACTTTCTATGGTTATATGTTGGTTGTGAGATAAGTGAAGTTATGGCAATCCTGCTCACTTGCCCCTTACCAAAAACCTTACTTTTGAAATCTCAACTCTTCCCTGAATCTAAGTACAGCATGCAGTAACAGATGTGACTTTTCCTCTAACCCCTGGTTGGTTAACAAATAAATCTCGAACATTAAAATTTTATTAATGTCTGCTCAGTTCGAGTGATGAAGTTAATATTGTATCATCAATATAAAAGCCACCAGACAGTACACAATTAAGCAGAAGGAAAGAGAAAGAACATAATAAAAAACAACAGATCTGGCTTGAATGTGGTCCCAACAATTTGCAGAAACATTGTCATTATCACCAAAGGTCAAAGTCAGTTACTGGTAGGAAAATCAATAAAGTTTGGGGATGAGGAGGAAAAGACCTAATAGACAAATTCATGACAGGCACTTGGTGAAAATCTGTGTATTTCTGACTCTTGGGAATAAAACTAGTTGTCAGTAAATTGGACCATTCATGAAATTTCATGGGTTCCTGCTGTGAATGGATTTTAAAGAATTATATCAGTGCAAAACAAAGAGGGGAAAAAAAAGATTGTAAAATTACATCTGACTGTTAGTACTTATCACCCATTTCATTGGACTGTTAGTACGGAGTTTTTGTTTGATGAAGGCAATTCATGAGCATATTCTACCTAACCATTTAGTTACTGTAGATTATCAGAAATCTTTATTACTGGCAAACTGAGGCTATTAGTTACATTATGCTTGTGGCACATATGTTAGAAAAGAAACTCTAATTTTGTAGTCTGAACATCATGTCTGAATGTGTTTTTCTTAATATGATGTGTGGTATGTTGACTAACTGTTTGATTAAAAATACGCTTTCATTTTACTCCCCCTTCCTCCTGCATCCAGCACCAGCGATGTAAGTTACCATTTTGAAAAATCCAACCTGCAGCAGACCCCAACGTTGGACAAAGGTATGTGCTCTGGGAAACAGGTGATTGTGCAGCTTCTTGCTCCCCCGAAAGGGCAGGTTGGTAGTCTATTACAAACTGATTACATTTGCCATTTCTTAGCTGCCTACAAATATATTTGCTCATTAACACTCAATGAGTTGAATGCAGCCGAAGAGGGCAGCCGAGCAATTAAATATCATTCAAACTAATTCCACAGGAGCCAAGAAGTGACTTCTCTTAATGGAATTTTTCTTCAAAGAATAATCTCCCTCAGGGAGAAAGGGGCAGAGAGAATGAACACAGTGAAGCCAGGTGAGGGGCCCTGCAGAGGACTTAGGGCATTTCAATCTCTATTTTAGCTGGCTGTTTGGCCACATGAATCTAGAGGTCCTCATTTGTGAAAATTCAAATAAGATTTAACTTTATGATTATGCTTTCCATGCAAAAGTGGTTTGCTAATGAAGTTACTAGATACATAAGAAGCTCAGAAATAGTTTGCATACTTTACATCCACTTTTCACATCCATGTTTGTAAACTGCGAATTTCAAATTATTGTCAAGTTAATTAAATAAAATCTGCTATGACCCTTTCTTTCCGACATTCTGAAGGCCATCTGTATGGATTTCAGAGAACTAACAATGGGTTCCTTAAAAGGCATCAATTAATTCAGTTTGGAAACAGCAGGGTACAGGGGGAAGTTGCAAGGAGTCAGAGGTCAGTGGCTCTGGGTCATATCCTTGTCTGTCCCCAGTCACATGAAGACAGCGAGCGGCCCAGACATAAGTGCCTGCTGGGCACATTACACATAGCATGGCATCTGACCAGCAAAGCTACATTGTCAGGAGCCATTACCGATTTAATCTCACAGAGGCGGATTCAACATTGTAGCTCAAGCCTGTTGCCTAGACTGAGGGGGTAGAGTCTGTAAGTGGCCATGTGAGATTGTGAATCCCACGTGTAGTGCCACTGAAGTTCTCTGGGTGTGTGTGGTGATCAGGGAAGAGAAGGCCTCATGGCTTCTCTGTCTCAGCCACACCTAGTGTTTCTCCCCTCCAGAGCTCTGCTGTCCATTATAGCAGGGACTAGCCAGATTTAAATGAACATCTAAAGTTCCATTCCTCAGTTGCAGTAGCCACATTTCAAGTGCTCAATGGCCATGTGTGGCCTGTGGCTGCCATATTGGACATTGCAGACACAGAAGATCTCCATTATCGGAGAGAGTTCTCCTGGACAGTGCTGCTCTAAAGTGTTGACATTCTGCTCACTGGCTGCGCCTACCTCTTCTCCTATCAGGTAACTCATCAACTGAACCTGGCCTCAGTCCTTCAGCTCCTGCCCTCTCCTCCTGGTCCATTGGACACCTCTGCCTTCCCCTGCCTCCAAGCCCAGCCTTTCCAACCATGACTGGCACTCTGGATTCCCAGCAACTGCTCTTTGACTTTCTGCTGTGCATCCATCTGTCAATCCCTAAATGTTAGCAGATCACATCCTTTTGATTTTCCTGCTTCTGTGTTGGGGATTTAATATAGTGCTGAAAAAAAAAATTAAAACAATAATAAAACGGAGAGAATTATGCTCTTCAGCCTTAACCGGGTCATCTCTGCTTCTTAACACCTCTTTCATTCATCTTTAATTGATTCACTAACTCATCCCATATAATGCCCAATCCCTAAAACCTCATATCTCATTATGTTCACTATCTACAGATGGTCTGCCTCATAGCCTTTGGGGAAAGCTCATTGCCATGAGCTTCCTCTAGCTTTACTTGGCTTCTTTTAGCCTAAGAGATTCACCTGCTGCTTTCCACCTGGGAGTTCTAACTTCCTGCTTCTGGATGTTCTCCCCATTTAGAAGTCCTCCTCCCAATCTCCACCTCTGCCACGAAGCTGTTTTGGGATCATTGCTCTTGAAAGCAACTTCTTTCTCCTCCAGATTTCCTGAATACTTCACCTGTACTCCTCACAGAAGTTTTTAACTGGTATTGCATCTACTAATATACAGGCTTCTCACATCTTCCCCCTAAAGCACAATCAATGTGTGTGTATGTGTGAGTGTGCTTGTCAGATTCAGCTTCCACCCCCAGCAGCAACTAAAATAGTTCTTTTCTGGAGAGTAGTTGGTACATATTCATGGAATGAATATCTGTATGTGTTTTTGCAAATGTAAAATTTATTCCAAAGGTAGGCAGATTGAATTCAATAATGAATTGATGAATCATTTCTTCTAATGATCTCAACATGAAGTTCTAACTAAATTATCACATCACCAGCATTTCTGATGGGAAAACAAGGGCATATGTGTTGATGACGAGAACTGCCATCAGTGATGCCATAGCCATGTGCAATATGTTTCTGGGGGAGGAAGAAGCAGGTATGAAATGGTAGTGAATGGGCAAACCACCAAAGAAAGATATCAAAGTTGTGATACACTTACCTTGGGTAGCAATATAATGATTGGGCCGATGATAACCCTAAAAATAAATGAGAGAGAATATTTGACAAAATCAATTAGCTGCATGAAAGTCACAAACTAAGTTTGCTGAAATGAATGCACATACAAATACCAATAGAAGCACCACTTGAAGCAAAATTACCAAGTCCAGTATCAGTGAGTTTCTTTTAATAAGCAAAGGTGCATCAAGTATAATGGTTCTGATCTTTCAGAGGAGGCATGAGTAACTTAATCATATGTGGCTATGAGATGATGGATGAGCAATGAACACTAACAACATATGGATTCTCTAAACTAACATGGCTGTGACTCTTAGGAGGGCAAACAGGCTGGGAATGTGCAACAGAATTTCATTTGTGTTTGGGCTGTTATTGGCAATGTGCCATGAGTTTAACACATACTCTCCCATCAGCATAGACAGTTATATCAATAGTAATACTAAAAACCTTTCTTAAATGCTGATAATGCCAAGACATGATACTGTAGCAAGAACCAGGAATTTAAAGAGGCAGAAGTTCTGCTATACCTCTTCCTTTTATCACGACCCTTTACAAAGTGGGAGAGATGAAAATTGAGACCAAAGAAAGAAGGTAACTAAGAATACTGTAGAGAAGTATCTGGGAAAGATAAAACCAACCCAGAGAAAATTACACACAGGCAACATATGATATCATCACGGACCTTAGTGCTTTCCACTTTTGTCCCTTAAGATTACCCAAATTACTGTGCCCAAAGACAGCTGGAAAATGGGATAAAGAAACTTGGAGAAGCAATCCAGATTTCTCAAACAACTTAAATTGTGTATCTGGATTCTTTGCTCAAAAAAACCAAGTCAATAAAAACAAACACATCCTTTCATATAACTGATCTGCTGTACATCTGAAATAATAGAATAATGACTAGTATTAATTAGAATTATTTAGAAGAACACACATTTCCAGGTTGCTGATAAGCCTCAAAAGAGGAAGAACTTCGGCTGGTTTATTTGCTCTGCCATGTCCTCCAGTACCTAGCAAAATACCTAATAGAGAGGACAAGCTCCTTTGATAAACTGAATTAATCCAAACAGCATGACCTCTAGATTGTTAAAGACCATGGTCATTTCTCAGTCCTCATTTACTTAGCCCATCAGCAGCATGAAGACAATTAATCCCCTCGAAATACATTCTTCACTTGATTTCCAGGAGAGGACACATGTTGGTTTTCTTCCTCCTCACTCCCTGATTACTCCTTCTAGGTTTCATTTGTTAGTTCCTCCCGCTTCATCTTGACATCCATGCTTGAATGTCTGGTTCTTGGACTTATTTCTATGTCTACAGTTGCCTCCTAGGTGATCCCATCCAATCTCATGGCTTTAAATACCATCTGTAGCTGGTGAATCCTGTATTTTTATTCTGAGCCCAGAACTTTGCCCTGAAATCTAGATATGCTATCAATGGTTGACTCAACACACACTTATATTCCTAATATATATTTAAAACTTTGCATGTCCAAAACTGCAGTCCTCATTTCTTCCCTGCTCCTACCAGATCTTTTCCCCTGCAATCTCCTTTTTAGCCATGGCAACTCTACCTCTCTTGCTCCTACACCCCAAATCCAATATGTCAGCAAAGCCCATTGGCTCTATCTTCCAGGTGTACCCAGAATCCTTCCATCTCTCACCACTCCCTGGGCCAAGCCACCCCCATCTCTCTGATTGTTTCCATAGTCATCTAACAAGTATCCTTGCTGCTATTCTCGCCCACCTACAGCAGACTCTCCTCTCAATAGCCACTCCTCTCCACATGCCACCCCTCTGCTCGAATCCCTCTAATGCATGCTCATCTCACTCACAGGAAATTGTTCCCATTATCTGGCCCCACAACCTCTCTGATCTCCGCACCTCCGGCCCCCAGCACACACACCAGTGCACAACACTTGTCTGCTGGCCTTTTTTCACATTCACCAGGCATGCTCCACATTGAGGCTGTCATTTAGCCTGGACTACTCTTCCCACAGATATACATGTCAATTTCTTTGTTCACTTGTTATCTTCTCAATGAAACTTATTCTAGCCGTTCTGTTCAAAATTGCAACCCCCTTCCAAATCTGGCACTTCTTACACCACTGTACAGCTTTATTTTTTTCCATAGGACATGCATACTAATTCTACACCATATAGTATAACTTATTTGTTGTAATTATTGTCTATTTTTCCACATTAGAACATGAGCTCCATTAGGTCAGAGGTTTTCGTTTTTGTGTTTGGTTTGATTTGTTCACAGTTAAAACTCCAGCACCAAAAACACTAGGAACCAGCACTTAATAGGTTCTCAATCAGATTTTATTGACTAAATGAACAAATAAAGAGGCCCCGAATATTGACTCCTTTCTGTTAAAATAAAACGAAAACTCATTATTCTGGTAATTTCCTACTTCTTTGTCTTTGTTCACATTATTTCCTCAAGCCGTATCTCTCCTCACCCGTTCTTTAAAGTTTAGTTCAAATTGCCTGTTCTCCAATGTCAAGTAGGATCACTGCTATTCCATCAGTCAATGAAACTTCACTTATTAAGTACTTCTTATATTTCAAGCATATGCCAGGTACAGGGGATACAAAAGTGGGTAGGAGAGCGTCCCTGTCCTTAAGGACCCCACAGGTATTGTAGGAGCTCGAACTGCAGTGTGAACTTCCCAAAGGAAGGTGTGTTCAAGTCAACCAGGAGATAGGGGGTGGAAGAAGACATTATTTATTATTGTGAGGGTTTGAGGAGAAAGCAAGAGGTCTCAGCATCTCTGAGTATTACCATTTAAGATACTCAGTAAACATCTGGTGAATGAAGGAATAAGTTCAATGCACCTCTGGAAGAAAATACTTTAACAAAACAAACCTCTGTTGAGCATGATTTTGGCCATTATCAAAACAGTTTCGGGGGCTTTGTTTGATGAATGAGATACATATTATTTAAATAATTAGCGCCTGTTCCCCATCTCTGAATCTATTACTAAAATGCCAGACCTTTCTTTCCAATAAGCATTAAAAATAACGTTCTTTTTTTTTTTTTAGGAGGTATCGGGGATTGAGCCTAGGACCTCATACATTGGAAGTAGGCACTGAGCCACTGAGCTACATCCGTTCCCCAGTGAGAGTTGGGTGTTTTTTTGTTTGTTTGTTTTGTTTTTAGGAGGTACTGGGGAGTGAATTTGGGGACTACATGGAAGGCAGGTGCTCAACCACTTGAGCTATATCCACTTCTGCCCCCACCAAAAGAACATTCTTTTTTTTTTAAAAAAAGAACATTCTAATAGTTCTTTTTAGATAACTCTTTCCTAGAGATTGTTACATTAGCTACTTTTAGTAGCAGATGAATAATTCTCAACAAAGAAAATATAATAATCTATGTATATGCATAAAACCTGTGCATGAAAGTATCGATGGACTAAGAAATAATACGATGGCACACACAGGGTATGTCTGATCAACTACAAGGGCACTGAAATCTGTTTAATGTAAACTTGGACCTTAGGCATAGCAGAAGCTTTCCCTTGATTTTTAGTCTACTGATGATTTCATTCATTCTTTCAACTGAAAACATGCTGCCTCCTAAAACATTAAGTTAACATGATGCAGAATGAACAAAGCAGCAGTCTTCAATAATTAAGTAGCCTACATATTTAATGAAATGTCTTGCTTGCATTAGAAGCCCTGCTTATCAGCTGCAGACACTTTGAAGGCAACTTAAAAGTGCAGCGATGACAAGAGATTGCAAATCACCGTATTGGGAATTATAGAGTTTTGTCCATTAATAGGCAAACAGATTTTTTTAAGTGTCGAATAATCCAAGTTGTTGACAAAAAATGGAAATAACATTTTCTTAGTCCCCATAAGCATGAGAAGGCAAAGGAATCATGGGATGTTACAGAGAAAGTGACCAACAAATTGACCCACAAGTTGGCTTGAGAAAAGGAGTGGCCACATCTGCATTATTCAATTCATCAATCACATAGCAGACACATGATCTGGCATGTGTCAGACCATTAGGGCTATTGACAGTGTCAAATACATACATCGATATAATTTCCATTGATATAGTCTGAGTTGGTGTCTCCTTCTACTGTCTGCAGCCTCACCCGGGAATGATCATCTGCAAAAGAAAAGGAAAAAGGAAACAATCTGAGAACTCAAATCTGTTATGCTGCCCAGAGCTCCAGCATGGCAACACATTACACAGACATCAACATCCAAGCTGTGTTAAAGATAAACCAAGAATTAGATGGTACAACACCTTCTAAACATCCTATTTTGCTATTAAGACCGGGAAGAAGTAGAACTCTTTTTTTTTTTCAGTAGACCTCAGTAACTTATTCTTTGATCATTTATAGATATGAAGCACTGGCACAGGTTTGCAACTTTTATGCAGAGTCCTTTGAATCACAACAGAATTATTTCTTGGTTTGGAAGTTAGAGGAGCTTCACTAAATCACCTATAACCTCTGAGACTTTGAAGGTTTCCAAGACATCCACCTTAAAACAAATGATGGTGATCAAGTCGCAGCCCCACTTTCTTTGATGTGTGGATGTGCTACTAACCTCAGCCATCCCCCATCTGTCCCTGAAGGCACTAGTGGGTAGGAGCAGTACACTGTCACTCATCAGTGGGCAACTAGAGACCAGCTAATACCTCTTGGCCTTCTCATCTGGAAAAGAAGGATGACAGTGCCTATCTCACATTGAGTTGTTTTAGGGATTAAGTGAAAATATAATGACATACATCAAATGCTGGAGAGTGGTCAGGATGGTGGTATTAATTAGCACTATTTACATTTTTTTCTCCACAACTACTCTCTCTGTACCTCAAATATTTCCTTGAAAATCCATATTTTAAAAAGAGAAGTACTAATAGCCCCCCCCCCAAGAACATTTTTTCCTATTTTGCCCAAAGCTATATCCTTGCTCCCTAGATCAGTTCCTGGAACATACTAGGTTCTCCCCAAAATACTTTTTGGATGAATGAAAAATAAACCTTTTTTTTTTTTAAAGTCCTCTAAAAAAGTTATTTTTCTAAATTAATGTTCTTTGTAGCAGAGAAACTCATCCTTCAAATTAACACTTACACCAAAATCCAAATATTTAGAGCAAACAAAGAAGCCCAGCTGCTCTGAAAGGGAATCACTTCAGATTTGGGAACTGGGAGGTGGCAGAAATTTGCTTTCCCTGATGCTGGAGCAGCAGGAGATCCTGCTTCTAAACTACTTCTCTGATGTTAACTTTATTCAACATTTCTTTTCGGTTAGTGGGTGAAAAATGAAGCCCACAGTTTGAGGAAACAGCAAGGAGACCTGCATTAAAAATTAAAAAAAAAAAATTATAATAATATAGAAACAACTCAAAATTTCCTATTTTAACCTAACTTTCAATTCAGTGGTATTAATAACATTCACAATATTGTGCTACCATCACCAACATCCATTTCTTCAACTTTTCCATCATTTCAAACAGAAATTTTGCACCTGTTAAGCAATAACCCTTCCTCCCCTCTCTTGTCCCCTGGTAACCTGTGATCTACTGTGTCCATGAAATTTGCTTATTTTATGGATTTCATATGAACGAGATCATACACTATTTGTCTTTTTGTGCTTGTTTTATTTCACTCAGCATCATGTCTTCAATGTTCATCCATATCGCTGCATGTATCAGAACTTCACTCCTTTTTTTTTTTTTAACAGCTGAGTAATATTCCCTCGGCTGGATATTACTACATCTGTTTATTCATTCATGTGTCGATGCACACTTGGGCTGCTTCCACCTTTTGGCTATTGTGACTACTGCTGCATTTTAACCCTGACCCCTGGACAAAGTGTTGACTTGGCACTGTTCCTTGACTTGGAATGCTAAGGTGTGAAAATCAAAATTCCACATTGTCCCTGAGGTGTAGCCTGTTGGATAAATGTTTTGTTTGTTTCCCACAGTGTAGGCAGAAAGACATCTGGATCAGTTTTCTAACCTCCCTCCCTTGATAGGCTTTTTTTTTTTTTTTTTAAGATTTTATTTATTTATTCATTTATCCCCCCCTTGCTGCTTGTGCTCGCTGGGTCAGCTAACCACGCCGTGCGGGCGGGCTTGCCTTCACCAGGAGGCCCCGGGAACCGAACCCGGGGCCTCCCATATGGTAAACGGGAGCCCTACTGATTGAGCCACAGCCGCTTCCCCTTGATAGGCTTTTCACTTCATTTCACAATGGAAGTCATATTATTTCATGTAGTGCCTTCCAGTTAGTTGGGGCTTGACAAATTTTTCATGGAAACTGGTGACAAACTGGGCCCAATTAAAAGCCAGGAGAGAATCATATTTTCCCTGCTGTGCTCAAGCAAGAATGTGGTGAAGGAGTTGTGTGTGTCAGGCCGTGTGAGCTGGGCCCCCTGCTCTGCCATGTGTATTTTGGGGCAAATTACTCAACCTCTCTGGGCTTCAGTTTCTTCATCTGAAAAAAAATGGAGATAAACAGTGCCTACTTCTTAGAATTAAAGTGAGTATTAAAATAATCCACAGAAAGAGACTAGAATAGAGCTCGGGGCATAATAAGTGATAGATAAATGTCAGTTATTTACCCATACTTCTTCTTCTTCTTTTTTATCCTTTTTTTACAGTTGATGTCCAAACTTATGTTAGAAGCCCAGGAATGTTTGCATTCAGACATTTTCCCTGTGGTGATCTGCTTTAAGAACTAGTTCCGTAAAAAGCATTTTGCTTAAAGCCAGTGGCTCCCTCTCCACATTTGTGTAGGGCGGGACCCCTGTGGGGTCCCAGGCATGTGTGGATGGCTCTAGTGTTTGCATTTGTTGGGGGAGCTGGTGGACATACACAGCCATCTCAGCTGGCGGGACAATCAGTGGTTCTGCCTGCTGTGCTCACCGAGTGAGGGACGGACTCCCGGCCATTCCGCACACATCAGGGTCTTGCTCACTCCTCCTGTAGCGAGATGAGGTTTGCCTTCCTGTTTGCACTTAGACTTTCCCTGGGCAACTTTTTAAAAGGTGGGCACTACATTAGAGTCGGCCCAATCTTTAGAAGCAGGGCTGGCTTAAGGATATATCGTACATCCTTGTCAGAATCCCCGTCTTTCACGCTTTACCTCAGGATGAATGCCAGCCATTCCCTGTGATTTACCACACTCAAGTTTCTCAAATTGTTCCATAACATTCTCTTAGAGCTTCAATCTCTGTCAGGACTGCACTCTTATTTCCCATAAACAGAGTCTTTGAAATAGTTTCCCATCATCTCTTGCAGTTAAGTCAGTTACCAAAAAAATAAAATTTAACTTGGCCTCTACGTTTTCAGATGTAACTGCTCTTATTCCCCGCATAATTGAGAAACTCATAAGACATATGCACAGCGTTACTCCTAAGTAGACTGAGATTGTTTTTATTTGTCTTTATATGAATGGAAGTAGGCTTTTTTCTTTTTGAAAGTTGATTCGACTAGATTATAACCTCTTGTGGCCAGAGTCCACACTTGTATTCATTTTGCATCTCCTTGGGTACTTTCCACCAAGGCATGGCATGCACCTCCAGGGGGAGCTGTGCACAGCAAAGTCTATACCACCATATGCAGTGCCCTGCTCTCCCACAGCAAGTGTGCAAAAAGCATTTAACTCTTCACTACGCTGACGAGTGAACAGCAGTCTAAGATCATCCAAGATGCCTGGAATATTTCCATAATGCCTTTTAACATTTTTATTTCAATACTGGTTTGTCTAATGATATCCAAATGGTGAGATGCTTCATCTTCTAGAAATCTCTATCTATCCCTTCCTGTCCATCTCTAACTGTTCTAATTTTACCCATGCTTCAAGGTCCAACTCAAATGATCCCTCCTCAATCTGGTCTTCTCATTCATTCAATCTTTTTTTACTTATTTTTTTGGAGCACCCCTTATGTGCCAAGCCCTTTGCAAAGTCTGGGGGTAGAATGATTGCTAGATCTGTCTGTACATATTTTAGCAGTTAGAGTAGGCTAAAAATCTAGGAGGAGTCAAACTGCACCTGAGAACATGGTAACATGCATTTTGCCCATGGAAAGTAGGCTCATGATCACATTATTGTACTGACAGTAATGGGCCAGCACTTACAAAGTCCATTCCTCTGCCTTTCTTAAGCAGGGGTAAAACAAATAGGAAAGTATCACTGTCACCCACATTGAGTCAGTGAAAATAAAGGTGACAAAAGTAAAATGATCTGCCCCTCCAGCTACAGAACCTATATTAAAATGCTACTTGGTCAGTAGACTCAGGGACAGAAGGACAGACTCTTGGGTGTCCTCTTAAATCAAGCTTTCTCTTGGTAATAACAACAATAAATATAGACAGTGGAGGGCAAATAAATCAGTCTATGAAGACCCATCACCATATGTCCTTGAGCTCTCATTCACTTTGGAGCATATGACAATTAAGAATACACACCAACCATTCTTTTAGGAAAACGCTTTGGCTAAATAGCATGACATTCTTATGAGAAAATGCCCACAGGACATTTCTTCCATGTCACAAATTTGGGAGTCACACAAGCTAAAGAGCCAAAGAAATGCCAACTACCATTGACTGAGCCCCTGTTCTGCCAGTTCGCTTTGAAGGTCAGCCAGCTGGAAAGAGGGCCTTTCTTAGTGCCAACAGCTAGCCATTTGGGTTGAAAGGAGGAGGAGATTTGGAGAGCTCACCTGCTTAGGTATAAGTCTGGAAAATCCAGTGGGATTTGCGATTAACAATAATTACTGAGGATGGCAGCGAAGGGGTCAAGACTGGGACATATTAGAGTGTAGAAGAGCAAATTACTAAGCAGCATGTCTAGCAAGAATCTATTGACATAAAATAACATAATACCTTTGCATATGTGTGTAGGTCTCTCAGTGGGAGAACTGGAAAGGTGTGGTTTCTGCTGGGTGGTAAACTTTGGAGGGACTTTTAATTTTCATCTTTATGAGGTTATATATTCTTTCAGTTGTTTATGTGCTTTACACTGTCTTTGTAATCAGAAAGAAAGCAATAAATCTACATTCATTTAAATAAAAAAGCCAACAACTCTATGGCTCAGAAAAAAAAGATCGGAAGGAAGCAGAAAAAAAAGTTTGTAGGGTTTGAATTTGGAGATGAGGTTCTGGGCTATTTTTCCCAAGTTTTCTTTACTGCACAAATTTTCTTTAATGTGCATGAATTGCTTTTATCATTGGGAAAAAAACCCTGCTTATTTAGACATGGATGATTGGAATATGATGGAAAGCCAACTAATGACTTTATTATAATCTTAACTCAATATTATCCCATCAGGAAATGAAACAAACTCTGCTACTTTGAGAAACTCAATCCACATGAAGGATTGGTTGCTATTCCTCTGGTTTCCTTCAGAAAACCTGTTAATAAATGAAATAGGGCAAAAAAAATATTTTTGCATAAGAAACAGACAGAGACTTAAATCTTTGGTCCTTCCATGTACCGGTTGAGCCCTGAATTTCAGCAGTGGCAGCACTTACTCTCCAGTTCATTGGACTCACCCAGGACAACTAACAAGGAGGTGATGATGGACAACGCCCATCCCAAGGAACAGAGAGTGTCTACAACAGCAAGCAAGAGAGTTCCATCCATCTGCCCCATGGGATCTAAGCTTCCTCTCAATTAGAAGTGAAGTGGGCATCACCATCCCAAGGTTCTCAAGACTGGGGAATGAACAATGGACTAAAGTAGACTATGATTCTTCCACTATAGATTTATTATTCTAGCAATGGAAGAAATCTTATCACTGATATAAAGGCAGTGGCCACCAGAGGTTCTGAGGGATGGGGGAGGGAAGAATGAATATAATATGGGGGCATTTTTGGGACATTGGAGTTGTCCTGCATGACACTTCAGTGACAGATACAGGTCATTGCTTACAAAATTGTACAGGACAAAGTATAAACTATTATGTAAACCCTAGCCCATGGTTAGTAGCAGTGCTTCAATATAGGTTCATCACTTGTAACAAATGCACCACACTAATGAAGGATGTTGTTGATGTGGGAAAGTGTAGGAGGGGGAGGGAGTGGGGCATATGGGAATCCCTCATATTTTTTACGTAACATTTATGTAATCTAAAGCTTCTTTAAAAATTAAAAAAAAAAATGAAACAGATAGATAAAGCCTGGGCCATAACAAACTACTGCTTATTCCTGAAAAATTACGATCTGCTGGCTCTCTTCTCCATGCATGCCCTGGAGGTGGACTAATGAGAGAGATTAAAGCAGGTCTCTACACTCTACTCCAAGTCCCTAAAACATGTTACTTATGCCCGCTCCATCAAGTAACATTATGCACAGAATACCTCTAGGTAGGGTCAAGCATTTTAACACTTTTGTAGTAAATATAATGGACATCTGTAATAGCCTTGCAATTTTTAATTGTGTGCAATATTAGATATTTCTCTAGTAGCAGAAATAGCATAGGTCATTGATAATCTTTCACATCTAACCAATTCTCCCTCTCTGCTAAATATGAATGACGTATTTAAAAGAAATTGGAACCATAATGCTCTAAGTAACATTTGCCCCCTGAGAGAGGACTGGAAATTAATTTTAAGTACAATTGATGATTGCAACTTTCTCCTGTATTATATTCTTGCCAGGAATTGTTGCCGCAATTGTTTCAAGGTACAAGATCAGAACTAGCAGACATAACCATTAAGGAGTGCTTGGCTTCCTAACCCTTGTCACCCCATGTGTGCCCATTGTCCCTGCTCATTTCCACCTAGGTCTTTGGCTGAGCCACTCAGGTTCTGGACAAGAATCAAATTAGGAACTCTTGGGTTTAATAGTGGGTGACTCCATATTGAGCTTTATTTTTGCTGTTGGTTTTACGTGTGGTCAGTGTAGACTTGCATTGTTGCTGACTCTTTTTTTACCTAGATCCTTTGTCAGAGAGTCTTCAGAATTCTAGTAGGGATCCCTGACTCTTATTTGGCCTGGCTTTTCTAGATTTTACCCTTTGCCTACTTAAACATATTATGTCGAAATGTTTCTCTCTTGCTCTTGTCCAGCTGAATTTGAATGCCTCAAGCTTTCCCTACTAGTCTATTCTCATCTAACTCACTCCCATTCCCTCCCTCCCCACTGCCCTGGCCTATTCCACCTAACCCAGATCATGACAGTAGATTTCTCAGAAAATGACACTGTTGGAGTTCCTTAATTAGCAGAGAGAAGCATATTGCTGTAAAACAAAATCCTGGAAAAGTGAAGCATTCATCATTGGCCAACAAGACTGGGTTCTTGGTTAAAAAAAATCTGGTGGGATAGATTAGCACAAAGTTTTAATTCTCCTTTGAGTTCCCTCACTATAAACCAGGAAAACGGAGTAGGAGAGACTGGGTAACTGCAGTCAAGACTAAAATTAAACTTAAAGTCATCTACACTTGCTGTCAAGTCTTCAGTCCTCCTCATTCTCACTCCCTCCATTCAAAACAGCTCTTGCTAATTTCATTCATTAACCTCATGTTGCTACATCAACCTTCATCATACTGGATCTTTCAACAGGAAGGGCCCTGATCCCTTTTTCCCATGATACAATGCTCCTTAGTACTGGTTGAGCAGTTTTTTTCTCGGTACCATTTGCAGGCACATTTCTTATTACTAGAGCCTCTCTAGGCTTGCTCATGGGCTTTCTACACCATTTATGGTCTCATCACAGAAAATCTCATCATGCCAATGGCTTCATTGTCAGGCCCAGGACTCAAAAATTTATTTTTGTGCCTCTCTTTTAAGTTCCAGATCAGCCTATAAAACTGCCTACTTGATATCTCATTTGGAGGCTTCAAAGGCATCTCAATATGTCCCCAAACCAAACTCGTAGTCTTTCCCTGCTAGTGCCAACTTTCTGCCCACCTGCAGCTACTCTCCATATCTGGCTCTCTTCCAGTGTTATCCATTTGAGTAAATGGCCCAACCTTCCATTTGTCTTTCCATCCATCATCCATCCATCCATCCATCCATCCATCCATCCATCCATCCATCCATCCATCCTCCTGCAAGTCAGAAATAGAGGAGTCATCTCTGACTCCTATGTCTTCCTCACCCTCACATCCTGTCCATCTTCTCTTGAATCCATTTATTTTTTTTCTTCCTGGTCCACATTATTATTGTTTCTCACTGGAATGACAATGAATCTCTTATCTATTATCTCCCTCCAATCCATTTTCTACCCTGTAGCCAGATTAAAATTTCCAAATGCAAAATTCCTATGATTTAATGAGGCTTCCCTTTGTTCTTGTAATGAAGACCACACCTATCCTTGGCCCTAGAAGGCCGTGTCTGTTTGGCTCCCATGTCCCTCCCTCTCCAGGCTGACACTCTCCCTCTCACTCCCCTCTAGCCTCCCTGGCCTTCCTTCAGTTCCTCAAACCCTCATGTGACAAGGTAGGTTCACATGTGCCCTGCTTGTGCTTTCCTCTTTATTCTGATGTCTTCCATGTCCCATCCTCAGGGAAGCCTTCTCAGACATCCTGAATAAGGCATCTCACCATATTAAGCATTCTCGCTATGCCATGCGCCTCTTCTTTGTGGCCCATACTTTTTGTTTTATTGATGTGTGTCATTATCTGACCTCTTTCTCCCCCATAAGCCTCATGAAGGAGGGGTTTTGCTGACTGCTGCCCCCCAGCATCTCCAGATGTCCTAACTCTCCCCTTCCCCCTTGGCTCCAGTGGCCCCAGTCTCTCTGCTGTTCCTGACACATACCCTCTCTCAGTCTCTGTGGTCTGCTCTGGCCTTGAACCTCAGCTTCTCAGAGTGGCCTTCCTTGGCCACAGTCTTCAAAATGGCCACCCCATTGTCACCAATTCCCTTCCCTGTTGTATTTTCTCTGCTGCACGAATCACTTCCTAACTTACAGATTACACAATTTATTTCACAGTTCTTTCTCTGTCTCCCCCACAAGAATATTAAGCAAAGAATCTTGTTGGTTTTGTTTCCTGCTCTAACCCTGGTATCTAGCAAATTGCTTGGCCTCTGATAGGCAATCAAGAAACATTTGTGGAAAGATGACTCCAACATGGCAGAGTGCAGGGCACACAGAAGGTCAATATGTTTGTCAAATGACAGAAAAAGGCATGGGGTGGGAGCGAGGGAAACTCCTATATATTCTGGCTTTTTATCCTCAATCGCTGGCCCACCAGGATGGCTCCAAGGGGGCTGCCTCGTTAGCTGGGAGATTTGGGGTGTGCCTTAAGCCTAGAGTTAATTATAATCAGGAACTGTTGAGAATTGTAGGAAAGCTAAATGTGCCTGTATGGTGGTGGCAATTAATGGTAAAGAGGTTGGCATTTGTATTTGAAGAAGGCTAGCTCAGCAAACATGTAGTGTAAATAAGGGAAAAGTTTAACTTACTCAAGAACTAAAGCTGATAAACAGTTTTAAAGCACCATTAAAACCATTTTATATGCAAAACCTTGTTGCACAACAATGAATGTGCTCATTATGAGCACTTTCCATGTTCTTTGAAGGGCACTAACAAAGTCTCTAAGATATGTTGACTGCCTCCCCCAATCCTTCACCCTCGTTAGTACTGCTATCGGGAAAATCTGGGCTCTAAGAGAAAGACTTTCCTGTAAGTGAAATTGACCTTGCTACAGTTATACAATTTTTTTTTTCCTGGGTGAGGGGTGGTAGATGGTAATACCCTTCTATGCTTGTAAACAACAAACAACTGATCTGGGTACATCCATAAGCATGATTTAGCCAAGTATTTCTATTCTTTTTTTTCTCATCCCTATCTGTCCACAATTCTAACAATACCTAGTGAAGCTGTTCCCAAATGCTGATTCTCAGAGAGCTACTCGGCACCGCAGGGGTTTCCTCAGAGTCAAATGGGGAGCTCCTGCCGGAAGGGGGCTGTCGCCCTTGGGAAGCAGTGCTTTGGGCATGGACCGGTGCTGAGGGCAGCTCTGGCATTCATGCCAACTGCAGTAGTATGGCATCAATCCGCAGATGGAATCAAGCTCACTCTCTTTAGCTGGGGTAGACTTATAGTCATATCGTCTAACGACTGGGATACCCTATTTTGAAGTTCTTAATTGCTTGACAAGTGATCTGAGTGACTGATATCAGAGAATATGCCAGCAAAGAGCCCTATGGAGTATATATATATGTTTGCCTTCCTTTTTTTTTTTTTTTTTTAGGAAGTACCAGCGATTAAACCTGGGACCTCGTACATGGGAAGCAGGCACTCAACCACTGAACTACACCTGCTCCCCCTTATGGAGTATTACATATATAGACACAGGTGCTCTAGAGGGATTCTAGAGAACAATAGGAAATAGAGGAAAAGAGAACATGGAAGGTGAGGAGGAGAATTAGGAGACGGGGGAGTTCTGGGGCAGACAAGTCCCTTTTTGACACTGTCTCTAGAAAGCTGCAAAAACAATACCACCTGATAAAGAAAAAGGAAGAAAGTGCCTTGAGGGGATGGATGGAGGGTAGGTGAGGACTAAGAAAATGCAGGGCTAAAGGGGGCAGCCAGGCAAACTACTTGGAAATGAAACCCAGGGTCACCGGGTTACCTGCCCACATCATGCCAATAGACTTCTAAATGCTAGAGAAGAATAACAAACATACGAGTGACGAAGAAGAAAAGATGAGATTCTTTTCAGGCAACAGCAATCAATGCTGTTTAGTGCAGCATTTCAGTTCATTTCCACAATAAATGGGGTTCTCAGGAAATGGTGACATTGGCAAGGCCCATGATATACCCAAGGTCACACAGCGAGTGGTGGTGGGGCCAGGACTCCAAACAGCACCTTTTAACTCCAAACCCTATGCTCTATTTTGCCCAGAAAGTCTTTCCCTATTAGTCTACCTTCCCTCACTTGCCCCCTCCCACACTTCCAGAGTCATTTCTCTACTATGCTTTCAGATATTTGTGGGCTTGAGAATTCCTGTGTATTTCAGTCTGTTCTTGCACACACAGATTGTAAATTCACAGGAGGAAGATTTAAACCTCTGCCGCCTCTTCCAACCTTGTGCTAGGCACACAGAAAGCATTCGGTACGTGCATAGTGGTTGATGGAATAACTGGTCCTAACTGCAGGGTCTTGAGAGTTGAGGGTGACCTTGGTGGTGGTAGAAATGTGCCCTGCATGGTAGAGATGGAAAGTTCTCCTCATGGGAGCGGTTCTCCAGTAAACCAGAAGCCGGCATACTACAGCCTGTAGGCCGATCTGGGCCAGTCATCTGATTTTGAAAATAAAGTTTTATTGGAACCCAATCAGGTCCTTCCATCTCCGTATTATCGATGGCTGCTTTTGCAACTAGAATGTCAGAGCCGAGATGTTGAACTCAGACTGGCTGGCTGGTAAAGCCTAAAATATTTACTATCTAGCCCTTTACAGAAGTTAGCTAAAGCTTGCACTATACTGTGATGGCTGGGAGGCAGTGTCCATTTATGTTTAATCATCTTTCTATAACAGAGCTTAGCAGGACATCGGGCAAATAGTAGGTGATCGATAAATATTTTCTGAAGGAAGGGATAGATTGCTGGCTCTTTGTAACCACATACCCTCTGTCCAGCTGTGAGAAGAAATAAGGTAGTGGAATGGGAAACCAGCTGTACAGCAAATATCCAGAGGGGTCAATTGGCGGCAAGGTGGGTGATAGCTCTGTGAGGTTGATAAGTGAATGCTGTGGCGAGCCAGTAACCTTTTGATGGAAAGAAACAATCAATAACCATCCTGATGTTTGCCTGGAGTTGGCTATGCCCCTACCTGAATCTCTTGAAACAAAATTTCCTAAATAATTGAAGAAGAGAATCATTTTTTTTAATAATTAAATTTTTTTTTATTTTTAAAGAAGCTTTAGATTACATAAATGTTACATAAAAAAGACAAGGGATTCCAGCAGCCTACTTAGGTGGTCCTGGGGAGTCACTTCACCTCTCCATGCTTCATCTGGGAGAGTCCTCTTAGTAAGACTGAAATAGTTTATATTGATATAGAATTTGTGGTTTCTACAGATCTTGGCAAAAATGCATTACAGGTTTTGATGACGAAAAGGTTGGGAGAATTGGTCTGGCCATGTCTATCTTTTGTTCTGCTTCTTGCTCCACTCCCCGTCCAAATGTGCTACCCTCCTGCCCTCAGGACTCAAATGTCTACTCTGTGCTGGGTGATGGTAGTGAATAATAGGTTACCATGGAAATAAATTAGACGCCTTCTGTGGAGGCAAACACGAGCTTCTGTGGAAGGCCATGAACAGTGGCAGTTGCAGAAATTCTCTGCAATATTAAATATTTAGATGGGGGCCAGCCAGGGGGTTAGAGGACTTAACCTTTTCCTTATTTAGTGTATTTGGGGTGGCTGGGGGAGATGAAGGCTGCGGGGGAGGGGCCTGGACTTCTGAATCTGCCTCCTGTCTCTGACACTGGCCAGTAAAGCCTCTGCTGCTAATGGTGAAAGCCACAGGCCTGGTGGCTGGCGGGTGTGGTGACCAAAGCTGCTTTGGGCTTGAAACCTGTTTCTACCTCTTACTAACCCTGTAACATTTTTACTCTTGGTGCTCAATTTCCTCCCCTGTAAAGAAGATACACTGACATCACTACGCCCTGGTGGTATGAGTCGTCAATGAAGCCATCCGCATGAAGCACCGAGATCGGGTCTAATGCATTGTGCTAGCTTTCCGTAATTTTTTCATTAATCACTGAAACAATATTTCTCAAGTGTCTACCAAAGGTAGGTATTAAACGATGCGTGCCCCGGAAAGGAGCGGATGCAGAGTTACATGGGACAAAGGCTGGGTCTCCTGGCGTCACCAAAGTCCCACTTGCTGGCCTGCTTTACCTTCGGTCCACTCAGGCTAAGGCCAGAGTGACATTGCAGTGATTTCAGGACAAAGATCCACTGACAGCCCCTTCAAACTTGGGGGAGACGGGGGTCCCAGGGTGCTCCTGGGGACTTCCCATGAGTCCCTTCAGAGTTTGCTCCCGAAAAGGATCCTGCGAGCCACCAGGAAAAATCTGGACTCCTGTGGCAGTGCAGAGCTTCCATGGGCCTCCAGAGAAGGGGAAGGAAATTGGCAGGTCTATCCAGGCCAACTAATTCTTCCCATGACCACAGTCTGGGCAGAAATCCTTTTCTCCTTCTCTGAGCCTCTCCCATCTGGTCGGTGTCTGCTCTTCGTTGTATATTAATCTGCCTGCTCAGCTTTGTCCTCGGGTGGGGATGGACACACAGCCTTGCTCACCTTTGTGCTCAATAAGTGTTGAATGCCTTCAATTGACATTATTGAATGAAGCACCAAATAAACAAAGCAAGCACAAACCTTGAAGCTGGCACCTGTAACCTGCAAATCCAATGCTTTGGCTTTATTAGGCACCAAAGGAAGAGCAGAGCATCCTCAGCCAGGAGGTTCCATATTATATGCAAGGTTGCAGATCTGCCCCACACCCCCACACGTCTTTTTAAAAAAATAAAACACAGGGTAGAGCTGCACTGTCTGATAGGATAACCACTTGTCTCATGTAGTACTGAAATTGAAAATGATTAAAATTTAGTAAAATTAAGAATACATTTCCTCACTCACTGTAGCCACATTTCAAATATTCAGCAGCCACATGCGGCTGGCGCCAACTGTCCTGGGTAGCGCAGACTTAACACATTCCTATAGTCACAGAAAATTCTACTAGGCCGCGCTGTTGTAGAATCTGTCCCGTCATCATAAGAAACGTTAACTCAGAGAAATAAAATCCAACTGCACTTTCACAATCAGTAAACCTAATCTATTGCTCCTCCAGGATAACTAAACCTTTCCAGTTCGTTCCTTTAGAAGTAATAAAGGCACAGCGAGCGAGGTGTCCTCTAGGCCTCTCTCAGGTTTTGTTTTGCTTTTTAATTTACGTACCATTATAAATGGCATTAATTCCATCAGGCTACTAGGGGGTGTCCGCTCCTATCTTGGTGCAGGCATGTGTGACTTACGGCGGTTTAATGCCGGCGATGGATGGCTGGAGCCCTGGGAGAACCAGGCTCATCTGTCTCCCAGGCAGCTCAGGCATCATTATGGAACATTAATGAGTTTGCCTCGATTTCAACACTGTCCCAGGCATTATGGATTAGAAACATTCCCTTTCACAGGAACTGGGACTTTCTGAGCTATAATTCCAGCTCTTTGGCTAATGAGGGTTGTGAAAGGGGAACTATCATTTGACTTCTGAGTTTCAGTTTCTTGTCCTTAAAATGGGGCTATAATTGACTGCGTCACCCAATGTCTGGAGGATTCATGAGTGAATGTTTGTGAAGAAGGTGAGCTCCTCGCATTCAAGCATGTCAAACAGTGTAATTTCTATCCATTCTCGTGGAGCAACTGGGAAATATTGCGGCTATTATGGTGACTCCTAAAATGCATTATCTATGTTACCTAAACCTTAAATCTGAAGGTAAAACTAGCCCCATCGCAAGGGTGCAGTGAATGTGGTGGAGGTATTTGGTGAATTTTTCCTTTTCTTAGTCTGAGCTGATCCCCAGCCTTTTTTTTTTTTTAGCAGGAGGAAGGCAGCAGTTGCATGGTAAATTATCATGGCAAAAAAGAAAGCTATGCAATCACAATCGCGCTGTTAACACTTACATGCAATAATATTCCCATATCTGTTCTTCATTCTGTTCTCATCTTTCTTAGCAGAGTCCCAGGGTGCAGACTGCCCTTCAAAGAAGCTCTGGAAGAAAGAGAAAATGGCACTAAGAATTAAAATTGGGTCCAGTAAACACCGGGATCTAAACGATGGAAGGTGCTAAGAAGGAAGGAGAAGGCGCATGGCAATGAAGTAAGGGATTAGTAAGTGACTTGGTATCTTAACTATTTCATTTATCTTCTTCAAAGTTGTCTTCCTTTAGTTACTATCTTACAAACATAGGGATGAGGGCTGAAGAGGTGAATCCACGATTTTTCTGGGAAATCCAGAAAATCCCTTTCCTGTCTAAATATTTAATATAGAAAAATGTGATATTTATTTCAATTTCTTAATTAAATTTCATTACATTTTTTCCTCGGTATAAAGGTACCGTTTTTTTTTTCTTTCAAATTTCCAACTGGAAGAAGGTTATTTTGGGTTAAAACTGTGAAAAGTTTTAAAAGTTTTCAAGGATGAAATCCTGTAATAAACTCTGCTAGAGTTTTCTCTTCATTTTTCAAGGAGCTTAGATGTCCACTTATTTAAGGATTTGGCATTATTATGCTCAGGGACTTTAATCTTCATGTTATTTATATATATATGTATTTTTTCTTCTTTTTCTTTTCAAGTTATAATGAAAATGTCCTCTGCTATCAGTTGACAAATGAAAAAAAAAAAAAAAAAAAAAACCTGGGACTTTTATTTGCACTTTAGTCCATGCTACATTTTACCCTTTATGAGGCCAATTACAGAGGGAGGTTATGGGAAGGATTGTAGCAAGAAAAATTTAGTAAACAGATTTCTTGTCTTTACCAAAGTTATTCTTATACTTCTTGGCACCAACTAAGAAAGAAGAATGGATGAGAAGGAAGACGATGTAAAGGTAGACCAGATGCACAAAAGCACACACTGAAATGCTTTCAGCTAGAACATGGCTCTTCTCTAACTTGTACCCTCAAACAAGCCTGAGGAAGGCTTTCCCAGTTCTTTTTCAGAATAGAAGCTTCTCTTTACTCCCCCAAATCTCAATCCCATCAATGGATGTTCAGTCATCTAGGCCATTTCCACCAATTACCAATATTTAGTGATTTGTTGGTGGTCCAACAGAACCTGTTACTTTTTATGAGTCCAGTTACTCCTTATTAGTCTAATTGTGTCTTAAGTACTACTTCAGGAGAATACAATTTCTCACGGACCCTACATATCATGTCCTCTCTGTCCCCGGACCTTCCTGCTACAGCCACAGTGTCCCCCCCAATTGTAATCCTGGACGGTGGCAGGCATGCTCTGTTGTGCAAGTCTGTTTCTCTCCATGACTGCGAACTTCCTGTCATCCTGTCACTGGGGCTGCATGTCCACCATTTGTCTTTGCCCAAGGTCGATGCCTCATGGTGGGAATCCAGTAATTCATTACTGAATGAAGAAAGACTATGGGGTTTGGTCAAAAGTATGTTTTTGCTTTGATCTCAAAATAAACTTTTATTTCTACAGCTTAAGTGTTTGAAGGGTTCTAAACCTGAATATCCATAGTTGAAAGAATTCATCATGACATAGTTTGTAAAGTTTTGTTTTTTTCATGACCTGCTGTGTTTTAATACTGCTGTTATCATAGAGCTCAGCCCTCATGAGTGGCTGGCTAGAAAAAAGCCCAATCTCCCCTCCATCTCACTCTCTGGCTTCAAATCTTGTCATCAGTACATTTTCGCAATGTGACAACAGGAGCAAATTCTGCTTTATAACATGCAAGCGTGAAAGGGTAACCCTACAAACATAAATATGAATTTAATAATGATTAGAGTTTTAAATTGCCTGTCTTCATTTAAGGTACCTTATTCCTTATCTTGGTTGATGACTCATTACTATAATAATTTTTACATTGTTTATCACTTTGAAAAAAAACATGGGAAAAGAGGATCAGATGCACTAGAACAATAGCGATAGAAAACAGTTTCATGCTATATATTGATACTAGAATGGCAAAATACTGTACAATGCAGGACATAAAAACAGAATCACTTTCAGGTTATTAATAAATTAAGTCAATAAAAAATAGTAGCAGTAAAAAAATACTAGTAATTCTATCCAGAATAAGACCATTACCTGGTCAGGGGATTTATTCAAACATAACTCCTCTTCTGCTATAAAATACACATTTGAAAATAAGTTCAGGGATTTTACAGCCAGGTTTTCTTTTTCTGAACAGTATCTTTGTGGCTGTATGAATGATAATTATTTTACAGCTGAGTAATAACTGTTATTTGACTTCCCTTATAACAATTTAGTTCTACTTGGAGTTTGTCATGATTTAATTACCAATTTCATTTCCCTCTGCCTTTTCCAACCATCTAGAAGTTTTCAGGTTGTTAAGTTTTGTAGGAAGACATTTGATTTGGAGGGAAACCTTGCAAAAGGTTTCTAGTAACTCTTCTAGTTACTCCATGACCACTAGTTAACCTAATCACAGAATGACACAGAGAGGCACCAATGATGGATTAGAGGAAGAGACAGCTGTTCAACTAGCAAAAGAAAATGCTTCCAGATCACCTGTGGCCAAGCCATAACTGAGTTTTCAGCTCCTTTACCCCCTTGACAAAGAGATGAGCTACTGTGTGGTACCACGTTCCCATCACAGCTGTGTTTCTTTAACATTTGTAAAATCATAGGATTTCTGAGGGTCCTTGCTTTTAAAAACTGTTATTTGAGCTGATTGTTTTCATTTAACTGGTAACCAGGAAACAAACACAAATCAACAAGTGAAATAATAACCAATCTCCTTATATGTGAATACTACAATTCCCAAAATTTGTTCTTTAAAACCAAACCAAACCAAAACAAAACAAAAATATAGCTGCTCCAAGAATAAGATTAGGTGACCCATGGCACCTATAGATGCACGAAAGGGTCTCTGTCCTCCTTTCAAGTATGACAATCAGCTTTGCGTTTTCTGGAACAGTGCTGCTTCCAGTTATGTAGTCATAGTCCCCATGGATACATTTGCATCCTTAAGACCATCTGCCCTTATCCTTGACTTGGAAGGTAAGTAATATACTTATACTTAGCCCAGAGAGAGAAGGAATGAAGGGCTTTCCAGATCTACTGCCTTGGCTTTTTATTTCTTTTGTTACAGGGATTATTTTTAAAATTTCCAGGACGAGCTCAGTTTTAAATGTGATGGCTTTTTTATACCATACACTTAACAAAATATCTGAGAAAATATTTACCTTCGACTCAATACTCCCTCTTGGGCTAAAGTAGGGCCAAAGTCAATGGCTTAAATTTCTAGATAGAAAATAAAACTTTATCTATAGCGATAGAGCCACTGAGAACTCAGAGAAGCTGTGGTATGATACACGGGTCTTTCATATTGCAAACCCCTGGATGTCTCCAGGTTTGGAGGTTCTCAGAGCAAGAATATGAGAGGCAGGAATGCACATGGTTGATGCTGGAGAATACTGTTTTATCTCTGGTCTGAGACTGACAGGTGACTCCAGGGGTAGGAGATGCACTTCCTTCATTGCTCTTTTCCCCTAAGAGACAGAGGGTTCTCTGAATACCCTGTGAGCCTACCTCTCTTTCCTTTCAGGCCATGAGCTGGACAGATGGCCACTAATAAACTCACCGGTGACATGCATCTGAGGAATAATTAAATACCTCAGGTTATCTGTGATTTTGCTTTGTAATCATTCTATTATGTACTATGTCACATGCGTTTTGACTATTAAATGCTTTCTAATAAACAAATAGTCATTGCACCCATTATAAAATTTCCTCATATTTCTTTGGACAAGAATCAAAGATCCTTAAGTGATCTTTTTTATCTTTTGAGAAGGACAAGAGATCAAAACGGGCTCTTTTAAAATAGCACAATAAATTGAATTATTGAAGGTCTTGAGGGGAATTCTAATCTGAACCAAAATTCTCTGGAAGCAAGTAGTCCTCATTTACTTTATGTTGCATCTAGATAAGAACTGTTCACATCCAATTGGTTTAAAGGAAAGTCAGGTAGGTGTTGGATCCTCCTAGTGCTGAGGCCTAGAGAATTTGTGACTTGAAGGGGTTGAGGATGTTCTGATCTTTTGCCAGAGACTGGCTTCTAGCTACTCGGGGGCTACTCTGTTGATATGTTTTTACATTTTCCTACACCAGAGAGGCAAACCTTTATGCACAAATAAAATCTCCAGTTCACGCTTGATTTTGGATTGTCCTCCCTACTCTCTTACCTCAAAATTTCTTCTTAAGTTATGGGCAGGTTACCAACATTGCATGCAACCAAAGTACCTGTGTGATTTTTGAACAAGAGGCTCAATGGGAGGCAGGAGAAAGGATGGCTGATGGAAGCATGGTGGAAATAATCACTTAGCAACCGGTCATTTCCTCCCCTAGGAGCAGAACCCAAGGGAAAGCCTGGGAGACCTGGCCCACTCTCCCAGTATACTTTTTGAAATTTACCTTTTATTTTGAAATAATTTCAAACTTACACGACAGTTGCAAAAATAATACAAACCCCATAGAGAGAAGTCCCACATACCCCATTCCTTAGATACTCAGATCCATCAATTTTAACATTTTGCCACCTTTGCCATATCATTCTTTCTCTCCCCTACCTTCCTCTCTCAAGCTCCCTCCCCCTCTTTCCTCCCTCCCTCCCTCCCTTCCTCCTTCCTTCCTTCCTTTCTTCTGAATATTTGAGAGCAGGTTGCATACATCATACTCTTTGAACACATAGTATTTCCATGTACATTTCCTATGAACATGGATATTCACTTATTTAATCACCTCAAGTGCAGTTATCAAGTTCAAGAAATTTAACACTCATATAAAGCTTACATTCCATATTCCAATATTTTTCTTAGGTCAAAATAATGTTCTTCTGAGCCTTTTCTCCTCCATTCTGAGATCTCATTCAGTATCATGTAGTGCATTTAATTGCTATTTTCACTTTAGTTTCTCGTTCTTTCCTTTTTTGCAAATTGTGGAAACATATATACAACATAAATTTTCCCATCCCAACCTCTCTCCAGCATACCATTCAGTAGGATTAATCTCATTCACAACATTGCAGTACCTTCACCACTACCCATCACTAGAACCTTCTCTTCACCCCAAACAGAAACCCACACTCATTTTGCATTAAAGCCCCATTGCCCATGCCCCCACCCTTGGTAAACTGCTCTCTACTTTCTGTTTCTGTAAGTTGGCATATTCTCTGATATTTTCTTTGTGGTTACCATTGGGTTTAAATTTAACATTTTAAATTTATAATGACCTTATTTAATTTAATTCCAACTTAATTTCAATTGTATACATAAACTATGTTCCTATAACCCTCCCTCTTCATACATTTACACAGTTCTTGTCACAAATGACATGTTTATATATCATGAATCCCAAACCTCTGATTTATCAGTGCATTTTGTGCATTTACCTTTTTAGATCCTGTAGGAAGTCAAAAGTGGTGTTACAAACCAAAAATACAACACTGCTGGTATTTATGTTTACCCATGTCATTATCTTTTCCAGAGATCTTTAGTTCTTCATTCAGCTTCAGTCAGTTGTCTATTGTCCTTTCCTTTCAACCTGCAGAACACCCTTTAGCATTTCTTGGTCTAGTGGTGACAAAGTCTCTCAGCTTTTGTTTATCTGGGAATGAGTTAATCCATCCCTCATTTTTGTAGACAGTTTTGCTGGATACAGATCCTTGGTTGACAATTTCATGCTCTTAGCACTTTAAATATGTCTTCCCACTGCCTCTTTCTGATGAGAACCTGACATTTAATCTTATCGAGGCTCCCTTGTACGTGACATGGTGATTCTCTTTTGCAGCTTTCAGAATTCTCTATTTTCGGCATCAGGTAGTTTGATTATAACATGGCATGGTGTGGGTTTACTGGGGCTTATTTTGTTTGGAGTTTGTTGAACATCCTGGATGTGAATATTCATGTCTTTCATAAAATTTGGTAAGTTTTTAGCCATTATTTCTTTGAATATTCTCTCTGCTCCTTTCTTTTTCTTCTCCTCCTGGGATTCCCAAAATGAGTACATTGGTATGCCTGATGGTGTCCCAGAGGTGCCTCAAACCATTCACTTTTTTTCATTCTTTATTTTTCTGCCCCTCAGACTGGATGATTTCAATGGTCTTCAAGTTTACTTTTTTTCTTCTGCCAGTTCCAATTTGCTCTTGAAGCTCTGCAGGAATTTTTAATTTCTGTTATTGTGGTCTTCAGTTCTGTTTGGTTCCTTTTCATAATTTCCATCTCTCTATTGATATTCTCTTTGTGTTCATTTAACATTTTCTCGATTTTCTTTAGTTCTTTGTCCATGTTTTTCTTTAGCTCTTTGAGCATCCTTAGTACCATTAAAAAAAAAATCTTTGCCTGATATGACCCAGGTCTGGTCTTCCTCATTGATGGTTTCTAAAGTTGTAACCATTTCCTTTGCCTGGCCCATTGCTTCCTGTTTCTTTGCATGTTTTGTAATCTTTTGTTGAAACCTAGACATTTTGATACTTTAGTGTATTATCACTGGAATTTAGACTTTGAGGCATCTGTTCCTTAAGCTTGTATCCAGCTAGTGTTATGACAGTTTTCCTTGAATGCTGGAAACTAACAAACAAAAAAACAAACAAACAAAAAAAAAAAAAAAAAAAGAAAGAAGGAAAAAAAGAAATCACCTTTTCCCAGTCTTTGCTAATTGACCTGTGTAAGTGCTCTCTCCTTCAGGGCTTATCCATACAAAGAATTCAAAGAATAGCTCCAGGCCAAAGCCTAAGGGCCTCCCTGATCTTTTCTGTGCCTGGGTCTGGTCTTGATCATGCACTTTTGGCCCTAGGAATTCCCCCATTTACACGGATAGGAATGTCCCCTCTTCCCTAGGAAGCAGTTTCTTCACAGTACTGGACACTGCACTGTATGTCCTACAGCCAGCAATCCCTTGCCCCAGGCAGCATTCTGTAGGAGAGCTCAGTGTGCCACCTTCTACACGCAGTGCAAGTCCTGGGACAGTGAGTCCCTCAGGCCACCACCAGACAGAATGGTGCCAGCCGCACATGCCCTTAGTATGTACACAAATATTACTCTGTTTCCTCTGGAACAGGGATCCACACTGGGAGTGCAGGCAGCTCCACTTCAAACTGATGAGGGGCAGGGGAGAGCCAATCAGGGAGCCTTGAGATCCCACTGCAAAGTTTTTATTTTTTGTTTTTTTTATTCTATGCTTGCCCTGTTACTGCCATCCTTTAGCTGTGTTCTGGAGCTTTGAGAACAATGTTTCTGCACTTTCTATTGCAACTTAAGCTAATTGCAAAATCTTGCAGATTTTTTCTCTTTTGCAGAATCCAGGGGAGACTTAGTCATATCTGTATAGAGGTGCCTTTCTTAACCTAACATCTCTTTTTTTTTGATAATGGAACGGAGGTTTGAGCCCTTTGTTCAAAGCTTCTCTGGTGGGACAGTACCCTAAACTTCTCATCCACCATCTTATTTGGGGCGGAGCCTGGAAAGCCCAGTACCCTTTTATAGAAGGAATTTTAAACACAACATGCACATTTTAGCAATATTTAGTGTTTAGGATAGATTTTTAATATGCAAATACAATTTAACACACCAACCATGGACTCTTTAGTGTGAAAAAACACTTTATGTATTTTGGGGATTTCAGTTAATGATCTCACTGTACCTTCTGTTAGAATTTTCATAAATACACTTATGCTTTTACTTTACTTAAAATGTAATTAAAGTGTTTCCTCCAACTGCATTAGCTCAGATATACTGAGAAAAGGCAGCAAACCTGGGAACCACTTGGAAAGAGTAATAAGCCTCTGAAACAATAAAAATGAATCCAGGCAAGCTCCAGTGAATATCAATGACTTCTTCCTTTAGGATGCTGCACTCTCCACGGGCATGAAGCACAAGGAAATTGAACTTCCTGCACACAGTCATTTTTTTCGGAATCGAAAACATGTTTTGGGGATGCAATCATCTCCCCCTCCTCCCATACAACCATCATTTTCCACTGGTTATAATTATACATCTCAGTAGCCCACCTCAAGAGTACATTACTCCAAAATGATGCCGTCTGTTAAAAAAGCCATGGTTCCCAGATATTAAAAAAGGGAAAAAAATCCTATAAAACAGAAAAGCTGCCAGAAAGAATGGCATGCAGGTCAAGGCTGTGTGATTGTACAGCATGCTTTGCAGGCAGTGCAGGGTCAAGTTTTTTAGAAGCCTCTGGAATTGAATTTTTCCTCCCTTTCCAATATGAATAAAACTGTGCATGTAAAATGACTAAAATCATCACCCTGAAGGAAGGAAGGCAGATGAACTCCCCGGGGCCTGCAAAGTCTCTGAACTATTTTTTCTGCCCACACTTCTCTTCTGGTTCTTCCAAAAGCTGCATTTTATTAGATTGTCCATACAAATCATTCACTGCTAGCTAAAGACACCTATACTGCCTGGTGGGCTGCAGAGGGGCATGCCAATGGCAAGGTGGTCTCCGAAGTTCACAGGTCACTGTTGTTATCTGATGTCCTGGGCAAAGGCAGTCAATGATAGAAGGTGGCGCGTCAAGGTCAAGAGATGGGGGCTGGGGGAGAGCTGGGATCTGGACACGTGACGTGGTGTTGTTCCTAAGTAAATTCAAATCTTAGTGTGAACGCTGAGTGATTTTTTAAAAAAGAAGTAGTTAATAGCTATCGATATAACGCATTTTGTATTGCAACTTAAGCTAATTCCAAAATCTTGCAGAGTTTTTCTCTTTTGCAGAATGCAGGGGAGTCTTAGGCATATCTGTACAGAGTTGCCTTCCTTAACCTAACATCTTTTTTCTTTTTTGATAATGGAATGGAGGTTTGCAGCCTAAAAAAAGATTTTATGCTGTTTTAGTGCCTGGAAACAATCCCTTCCAGGTGGGGCTGAGTTTTAGAAGTTTATTCCTTTTCTTCTGTTGAATATTACTCTGAATGAGATATTTTATAAGTGACTTTTCACAGCAAGGTCATATATTTCTGATTTATTCAAAATGTGCATGACCATTTTCAAAGCTCTAACAGGTAAACATTTTCATCCCTACTGTAAAGATAAGGAAATTTAGGATCAAAGAGGTTAAGTGGCTTTGTCAAAAACCCTGCAGCTAAGTAAGCAGAAGTATGGGGTCTGAACCCCTGCCTCCTGCTTCTGAGTACAATTCCCTTTCCATTCTACTTCCCATCTGGGGCAGATTACATGGATCTGTGCCCGATGCATTTCACTGAACAAGTCGCATTCTGAATCTCCCCTGGCCACTGGCACTGTCTGAGTGCCAGTTTTTATGGAACAAGCCTGTTGGGTTATACGGAGCCCTGTGGTCACCAAGCACAGCGATTTTCATGGGGCACAGCACATGAAGGTGTCTGCACCCTGGAAGGATTCTCAATCTACCTGTTTGTCTCTCTCTCTCTTTCATGTCAAATTTCAAAAGCTCCCTTTCTTCCCAACCTCTGAATCTCTGAGGCAGAGACTTCCACCAATGGTGTAACATGTTTGAGTGTATGATCTGGTGGTCAGAGAGAAGAAAATACTCTTTAACTGAGTGATGGAGGGAAAAGAATGATGATGTTGGCGACAAACACAGTAACTGAGGGCATCCGTTGTTTCTGAATATTCGACAGGCCACTCTGATCTCCTGTGGAATTACAGACCAATGCACAGAGGAGGTGTAAAAAGGGCACTATTTTGATATAAGATGGAGGTAAGTTTTGGTCAAGCATCAGGGGTTATTCAGTCTTTCCTGGCTAAATTCCCCTTCTCCTTGTTCCCAAAGAGGGTGCTTTTGGGCTGGCATGCTACATCTCAGCAACACCCTGCATGCCTTCTCATTTAGGGTGGTTAATCAGAGTGGAATCTCATCTTCCATCCCATGTGATGACTGATACTGCAGAGGTGGTTTAGAGTTTGGGGGAGTCCCTGGTTCCCTGGTATTTGCTCCTGAGGGACTTTTAAGGGCCCCATTCCAGAGAAGAGATTCCTCAAGCTCAAAAGTTGCATTTGCTGGATCCTTCTTCTAGATGGCCCTGAGAGTGTGTCAGCTGTTTCTTATGGAATGCTGACCAGTGTTGGGAAGGGGCTGGACAGCAAGGAACTAATGGCAGTATTTTATATCCATTCTATAAAATTTTGTCAAAGTTTAGTTGCATGAGTTGAACTTCAGGCATTCCATTGCTTAATGCTTCATAGTGGTGTACATGATGACATCAGTCAATTTTGCTAAGATTCTGGAACTTGGACCTGCCTCTGTCTTTACCGTATTATTCTGGCAACTCCAGGGAGGCCACAGGAATTGGATGGAGTGTCAAAATAGGGATGTCAAAGAGTGATGTGACAGGTGGTACTCAAAAGAGGACTACTCCGTTTTAAAGGCAGGTGGAAGTATCTGATTCAATTGCTTTATAGTTTCTGTAAATGACTATGGGTTTAGTCCAATATCCACGATTGCCACCCACATTTCAGAGAGATAGCAATTTTCATTTCCCTGCAGATGCAGATATTGCCTGAGTTTGGGATGGTAATGCTACTTGATAACTGTAATTTCCTCCACCTCTGCACCTGACTTGAAATAGCACTTTGTTAGTAAGCATGTGTTAGAGGCACCCAGATCTTCAGAGATGAGCAAGAGAACCTTCTTGGAAAAAGGAATCCTTAAAGCAACTAGAGAACAGATGGCTGTTTTGGCAAAAATCTAGCTGCTCCTTTCCTTCTAGGAGCAGCCAGAAAAGTTGAGTCCTTACTTGACTTGCAATAGCTTCCTAAATCACCTCACCTTCCTCCAGTGTGTATACTTCTCCTGGAGTGAGCTTTTAAAAACACACCTCTGTTGAGCAACAAAAGGAAAAATAGGTAAATCGGACTTGATCAAAATAAAAAAAACACCAACTTCTGTGTATCAAAGGACATTATCAAGAAAGTGATAAGGCAATCCAGAGAAAGGGAGAAAATAAGTGCAAATCATATATCTGATAAGGGTTTGGTATGCACAGACTACAAAGCACTCCTACAACTCAACAACAAAAAGACAAACAGCCCAATTAAAAAATGGGCAAAAGACTTGAATATACATTTCTCCAATGAAGATACACAAATGGCCAATAAGCACATGAAAACATGCTCAATATCATTAGTCATGAGGGAAGGGCAACTCAAAATCACAACTCAAGATCACCTGACACCCACTAGGATGGCTGTTACTTAAGATAATGGAAAATAACAAGTGTTGGTGAGGATGTGGAGAAATTAGAACGCTTGTGCACTGCTGGTGGGAATGTAAAATGGTGTGTTGCCTGTGGAAGACAGTTTGGCGGTTTCTCAAGTAGTTAAACATAGAATTACCATGTTACCCAGCCATTCTACTCTTATGTATATACCCCAAAGAACTGAAAGCAGAGACTCAAACGATAATTGTATGTCAATGTTCATAGCAGTGTTATCCACAATAGCCAAAAGATGGAAACAGGCTAAATGTTCATCTACAGATGAATGGATAAACAAAACGTGGTATAGACATACAATGAATATCATTCAGCCACAAGAAGAATGAAGTTCTGATACATGCCACAACATGGATGTACCTTGAACACATCATGCTAAGTGAATAAGCCAGGCACAAAAGGACAGATATTGTATGATACCACTTAGATGAAATATCTAGAATAAGCAAATTCATAGAGATCGAGGGTAGATTAGAGGTTACTGGGGGCACAGGCAAAGGGGGTGGGGGGTTAGTGGCAAAGGAGGTGGGGCTTAATGGTGTTTCTCTTTTGGCTGATGAAAAACTTTTGGTAGTGGATGGTGGTAATGGTAAACATCATCAAGGATGTAATTAATGCCTTGTAGACTTAAAATTGTTAAAATGGCAAACTTTGTATTATATATATGGTTACCACAATAAACAAACAAAAACAAAAAGCCATCTGTGAACCTGCTGCTCTCCTGTTTGAAAATCTACCAAATCTCTATTTGGCCCACATGTCTGTCATAAGGATTGAGAGACCCAAGGTATCTAATATATCACCAGGTACATATAAGTGTCCAACCAAGGCTAGCAATCACGATTTTTAAGTTCAAATATTAAAGCTTGAGATTTTGATGAAAATAAAGCCATACTGGTTTTACTGCTTTTTCTTTTTATCTCCCTGACAAAATCTTTTTATCTGTATTCCACCAATGCCTCTATATTTTTTTCTCCACCAATTCTATACAATATTTGGAAATTGTTGTTTTATTTCTGGCCTTATGTGTAATAAAAAAAAAGCAAACATTCCTTGCATGGTACTTCTGCAAGAACTGTGAGTTTTAAAATGTCCTCACCTCAGAAATCATATTGCATGAACTCCATCAAATGTGACTGTAATTTTAAGAATACTTTTTTTTTTTAAGAGATGACAGGTTTGGAAATGAATAAGTGTAGCAGAAAAAGGAATTTTAATGTGAGATTTGTGACTCTCTTTTTTGACATCTATTAATTTATAAAGCCTATCACCATCACCCCCAGGCTCTTCCTGCAGTACCTAAGTTATGGTGATCAAAACTGGAGGAGAGAATTATTTTAGAAATTCAGAAATCAGGTTGTGAAATACCCTTTCAAACAATTTAGTGCAAAAATAATTACATCTCAATTTTCTCTGTCAGAAAGTTCAAAGTCTACTCTTAAAAAGCAAACACTGTCATTGGAAGTTATAACTCAAAAGTTATTTTTAGGGTCATAAAGGCTCTCCTTTAGTGACAGATTTTTTTAGCCCCACATGATTTCTTATTCATGACTGTGGATACCATCGGTATGGATTTACATTGACTCTTTTTTTGTGAGGAGAATCTTAGTGGTTGGCTTTAGTCTGTGGGTCTGAGGAGGAGATGCTCAACAAAGTCAAAACTATGAGCCTCTACCAGGTACAAGGCGTTCCTGGCATGGTGGCAATTTCTATGTGGTGCTGATCACCCACCCATAGAAACAGAGGTGGTCACAGCTTCCTTTGGGAATCCTGAGCTAACTCATCTCACACAGCACATGAGATGTTATTGGCTAAAATCATGCTACTCTAGACATGTAGTTATTCTTGGTGTATCGCCTTATTCATCTAAAGGTACGCCTTAGAAATTGTAGCGCCTTTTGCTCCTCTTAACATGTTTTGGGACTGGAAGATTGCAAGTAGGTGACAGCAAAGACCAGACAAGAGTCCCAGGAGGCAAGCCATAATGACATCAGGAGTCAGTGGCAATTACACAAACTCTTGCTGAATTTTAGTCACTTGTGTACCACCTTCACCATTTCCCCTTATCCTCTTTTTTTTTTTTTTTCTATTATATTTATTTATTTTCCAGGTTATACAAACTGGATGTAGAAGCATAAACATAGTACATTTCTACCATCTTCAACAAAAATATAACCAATATGTACAATTATTGTATTAGAAATACAAAAGGGATACAGACTCCACCAATGTCTTTCTAAAAGACATACAGGTACAAGTAGTAGCAAAAGTATGAGGAAATCACCAGTTAATTGTACATTCTGCACTCCCCTTATCCTCTTAACCACTTTCCTCTAAACTATTTAATCATTCAATTTTAACTATTGTATATTTTCAAACATTTGGAAATGAAACTTTATATCACTACAGTAAGAGGAGAGCCAACGACACTCACCAAATAAGTAAGGATAATTCAAAAAGTTAATACAATGGAAAGAGATCAATATTCAATTCCAGCCCAGCACTCCTGCATGTCTATACGTTTTGAACCTGAAACCCACATCTTCTTTGGGTTAGAGAGGTGGAAAAACATTCTAGTCCCCAAAACAAGGCTCCCTGATGAATCAAAAAGATGGAAATCACACCAACTGATAAGTGAATCATATTCTCACTCAAGAATTCAGAACTCTTTATTCCTTGATAGTGGACTTTCTAAGGTCACCTCGCACAGTGGTGTGCATTTCACATGTTGATCTTGGCTCACAACACAGGATGGAGGCTGATGAGGTAGGAGAGTGGGATCTAAGACCTGAAGACTTGGATTTAGATTCTATCACTCATTGGTTCCTAACCACATGACCACAGGTAAGTTACTCAATTTGTTTCTTAATTCATTCGATAAGAATACTGTAATAATTTAACCTATTTAACAGGATTGCTTTAAGTATTAAAACCAATGAGTATTGGTGAAAAGAACACATAAAGAGGTTGTGCACATAATATCCCAAACAGTTGTTATGTTATTATGAGTATAATTTGTAGAACTTGTAGAACTTCGATGAAAATGCACAGGGCATTTGAATCACCAGTGTTCATCAGCCCCTCCTCCACCAGACTGCAGGCTCCACAGTGGAGGAGCTGATCTTAGTGCATCATTAGCACCTAGTACTACCTGACATACACAAGGAGCTCTGTAAGCATTAATGAATAAATAAATGAAAATGATCAACCAGAAGATCTGATACATAATACATAAATGTGTCTCAGTCAAACATCTTTGAGGCCTGGTTCTTTAAAAAAATTAAAAAAAAAAATTCTATGCACACATCTAGTTAGAAATAAATTACCATTAGATTGAGGGAACGATACTGAAAAGGCACATTTTATATGGAGGAGATACTTTACTCAGAATTTTAAAAATTGCCCTAATGTTCTATGATATAATCTTTTCCCACCCCCTTCCCCTAAATCACAATCTGCAAGATTAGCTTAAGTGAGCCAAGGTTAGAAGCTAAAAGGAAGTACCAAAAGTTATATTTAGAATCTGTCAGTGCTTTAGAAAATGAAGTGTTGGCCCTAACTCAAGGTACTGGATATTAGATTAAAACCTAGGGGGCATTCAGTTCAACTTTTTATTTAGAACTACAAGGTTTGGTGTTAAACTATAAACAAGACAATTCATACTATTAGAAGGGTTGCCTGAAAACATTTTAGAGAAAGCAAGAGAGTTAAAAGTAAATTAGTTATATAATCTAAGTATCTTTAAAAAAAAAAAAAGTATTAAAAAAAAAGTAAATTAGAATAAATTCGAGGGTCAATTTTGAAATGCAAACAACAAAGATCTAACGCTCTTGGGGGACCTCCATTGCCATTTCTTCCACAAAACTGAGTGAACTTTCACACGCTATCCACTCTCCACTTTCAGCAAAAAAGGAGATTTGAATTTTTGCCAAGAATAAGTGTAATAAGGGAAAAGAAACCTTTAGCTTGAAAGATTTTGATTACATAAGAACTCGTTTAGTAAAATCATAATAACTCATCAATGTAGTAGTAACAACAGTTAACATTAATAATTGATGACATTAATAATGAAAGCACAAGATAACAAGTGCAGCACACTTACTATGTTCCAAATACTACACTAAGTGCCTTACCCATAATATCTCATATTTGTCAGCTCATTAATGGAGATGAATCTTTCACCCATTTTCTAGCTAGAGCTGTAAATGAAGCTCATGGGAGGACTCTAAAGTATATTTATAAACAAGCACTAACATTACTATTATCGTCACTCATGAGTTAAGGGTCATTGGTAACTAATAACGTATGAAATAAAATTGAAATAACACCAAAGAATAATTTTTTAACACTTTTAATTTTGATAATTATGGCTTCACAGGAAGTAGCAAAGATAATAAAGAAAGGAAAATTTTGAATTTCCCCAGTGGGAAAGAACAAAATCAAACCCAGGAAACAGAAATTGGTAGAGTATGTGAGTGTATTCTAGGCTGTTTTATCACAGTCTTATAGCTGCCACACAGTCAATATGCAGAACTATTCCATCACCTTGAAGATTTCCCCTGGGAAGCCCCTCTGTAGTGACATGGCATCCCAAGTCTCTATAGCAGGCAGGGCTCTCCAGGGAAGCAGGGCCTAGAGAACGCATGTGCTCATCTGATAAGAGATTTATTTTAAGGAATTGGGAATTGGTGAGGACTGGCAAGTCTGATATCTGTAGGGCAGGATTTCTATGTTACAGTCTTGAAGGCAGAATTCCCTCTTCTCCAGGAAACCTCAGTTTTTGCTCTGAAAGTCTTCAACTGATCTGATGATGTCCATGCACAGTTTCAAGGGTTTACTTAAGGTCAATTGACTGTAGATATTAATCACATCTTCAATATACCTTCACAGCAACATCTGAACTAGGGTTTGACCCAGCAACTGGACACCATCATCTAGACAAGCTGACACACAAAATTAGTCATCCCACCCATCGTCCACTATTCTATACTATTTTGAGAATGTTAATAAGTGGAATCACACAGCATGTGGCTTTTGATATTGGCTTTTTTTTACTCAGCCTAATTCCCTTGATATCCATCCAAGCTGTGTGTATCAACTGCTTGTTCCTTTTTTATTGTGGAGTAGTAGTTCATGGAGTGGAAGCACCACAGCTGGTTTTGCCACTTTCCTACTGAAAAACGTTTTGGCCATTTCTAGTTTTTGGCTATTCCAAATAATGATGATATGGACATTCATTTACAGGATTTTGTGTGGACATGTTTTCAGTTTTCTGAGATAAATAGCCAGGAGTATGATTGATGGGTCGTATGAGTAAACTTATGTTTAGTTTTTTAGGAAACTGCAAACTATTTTCCAGAGTGACTATTCCATTTTACACTCTCCCAGCAAATATGAGAGATAGTTTCTCCACATCCTCACCAGCACTTTTTTTATTTTAATTTTTTAAGCTGTTCTAGTAGGAGTATAAGTGATATTTCATTGTGATCTTCATTTGCATTTCCCTAATGGCTACTGATGCTGAACATATTTTCCTGTGTTTATTTTCCATCCATATATCTTCTTTTCATGTCTTTTCTCCATTTCCTAACTGGATTTTTTTTAATGCTGTGTTTTTAGATTTTTAAAATATATTCTAGATATGAGTCCTTGGTCAGATATGTGGCTTGCAAATATTTTCTCCCAATCTGTAACTTGTCTTTTCATTCTCTTAATAGTGGTCTTTCACAGAGAAAAAGTTTTCAATTTTGATAAAAGTTCAATTAATTGACTTTTTTTTTCCTTTTATGGGTCGTGTGTTGGCAGGTCTAAGAACTCATCAAGTCCTAGGTCCCTAAAGAATAATTTTTATTTGATTTAAATCACTGCAAAAATCTGTCCTGACTCATAATTAAATTACTACATTGAACAGTAATTAATATTGAACACTCAATATCTGATCCGTGATGACAGTGTTAATAACAGAGCACATTAGTATGTTCGAGATGCCTTCCTTAATGGTACCTGTGAGCCCATTACACAGGCCTTCCACGGTGTCTCTAACATGCCCTACCTCTGAATGAAAGAACTGGGAGGTGGCTGATTGCTTCCTGCAGCCCCTCTAGAAATAACAGAGCTGCTGGAAGTGCTGAGGCAAGGAAGCTGCCCACTCTGTTTATGGTTCGGCAGAAGCTCGGCCCTGTTTCTCAGTTTCTGGATCACCCAGGTCACATTACAGTGCTCAAGAACTACAAGCGCTTAGTGGCCATCGTGTGGGAGAGGGCAGGAGTAGAATTTTTCGGTCATAATGGCGGGGCCGTGCTCACCACTTGGTAGCCAATAAAGCATTCCTGTCATTGGATTTTCTCAGGACAACTAACAAAATGATGAAAATGGACAATCCCTATCCCCCAAAACAAAGAGTATCTACAACTACAAAGCAAGACAGTTTCATCCATCTGCCCCATGGGATCTAAGCCCCCCTCTCAATCAGCATCCTCAAAATCCTCAAGATTGAGGAATGAACACACATTAAGTGGGGAATGCAACTATGGACTAAAGTAGACTTATTATTCTAGTAATGGAAGATCTTGTAATATTGCTATAAAGGCAGTGGTCACCAGAGGTTTTGAGGGGAGGGAGAAGGAAGAATAGGTATAACATGGGGCATTTAGGGGACATTGGAATTGTCCTGCATGACATTGCAATGATAGATACAGGCCATTATACATTTTGTCAAAACCTATAAAATTGTGCAGTGCAAAATGTAAACCATAATGTAAACTCCAGACCGTGGTTAGTAGCAATGCTGCAATATTGGATCATCAATTTTAACAAAGGTACCACACTAATGAAAGATGTTATTAATAGAGGAAAATGTATGCAAATATTCTCGCTGTCCTGATTTTGTGATAATCAGGGTAGGCTAAACAATTGCTATATTAGAAACCATGCATGTGTCCCCAGACCTAGTTTTTCTCCCTAGGTCTGGCTTTTAGAATGCTGGTGATAAACTAAGCCTGCTTTATTATATGACCATTCTGTATGGGAAATGACTGTAACTCTAGGTATCTTTGGTCAACCTTAAGAGATATAGCAGGGGGACAGATATGGCCATATGGGATGTCCGTATCCCATATGGAGGGTCCTGGTTCAATCCCTGGGACTTCCCAGTGAAAATAAAAAAAAGGAAAATATAGAAGGCATGTGGGCCGCCAGGCCCCATGTGCAGGTGTGCCGTCAGGCCCTGCAAGCAGCTGAGCCCCCCAGGCCTCACACGTGGGTGAGCTGCCAGGCCCCACAAGCCATGCAGCAAGATGATGACGCAACAGGAGAGTGACACAAGGAGGAAACAAGACAAGATGCACCAAAAAATCTGGAACTAAGGTGGCGCAAGTCATAGGATGCCTCTCTCCCACATCAGAGGTTCTGAAGATTGAATCCCAGTGAAGACAGGAGGAGAAGGATGAGAAGAGAGGGCAGGAGGTGACACAGAGAGTTGCCCAGTGACAACACAGAAACAGCAAAAAAGGGGGTGGGAGGGTAAAAATGGATAAAAGTAAATAAATAAATAAATCCTTAAAAAAAAAAAAGTATAGAGGAGTAAGATACGGACTATAGTTAGTAGTAAAACTTTGATGATGCTTTCATAATGTATTTGTGGTGGGGTGATGTGTGGTAGCCCTGTATGATGTTATGCATGTTTGTCTTGTAAGTTCACCACGTTTACTGAACACTTATTGTTTATGCATGTTCATGTATGAATGATATACTTCAATAAATTGTTTAAAAAAATAGGGGAAAACGTGGGAGGGGAATTTGGAATCCCCTATATTATCAATGTAACTTTTCTGTAGTCTGAAACTTCTTTACAAATAGTTTTTTATATGAAAAAAAAAAATCCCTGCCCCCAACATCCTGCAGCTTCCTCTTGTGGGATGGAGAGGAGAGAGCAAGAACAGAATGCTCTAGAGGAAGACAGTAGGTTGAAAGAGATCTCTGTGGCTCTGCCAGGGCATGCAGGAGCTCAAGTTGCACAAATGAATGAACAGGAAAGGCCAAGAAACTGGAAGGACAAAAGGAGAGAATGAAGGAAGAAGTATTACTCTGTGTCCAAGACAAAGGGTGTGATGACCATTGTTTCTGTGCCTTCTACATCCCACCTTCTCTGGGATACAGTGTTCCTCTAGCAGAGGGGGCTTGCCTTCACTTCCGTGCCTTCAAAATGAGACCCAGCTATTATAACTCAGCGCAAACTCCTGTCTGTGCTTTCTCCTCCAGTTTACACTGATGTCCTTTCATCTCCAAAGTTTTATTGTACCTATTAATATGGGCCACTTAAGTTCTCTTTACATATTTATATATGTGATTGCATCACTTAATTAGCTTCTGCTTCTTAGGCGGTCTGAAGCGGCCCATGTCCACACTTCAATTTTCACAGCACAGAGCTGGGTACGAAGCAGGGGGCTGCAGGATGCCTGTTGCAGGAACTACCAAATCTGCTGAGCATGACCCCTCCAGAGCACAAAATGCAAGGGCATTTCTACGATGCTGGAAATGTTCTCCACATGGGCTAGCCAACTCCATGGCTGTTAACCACGTGGCACTCAAAATGTGGCCAGCTGACCGAGAAAATGAATGGTCAATTATATTTCATTTGCAGGAACTTACATTTAAATAGCCACATATGGCTAGTGGCTACAGTAGTGGACTGGTTTACATGGGACCCCGTAGGGGGCTGACGGGAGGGGTGCCAGAGGACTGTCAACAACCTCTCCGGGAAAGCCCTTGGTTGGGTCTTACACTGCAAGATCTATTCGCCTTCCTGATTTAAAAATATGATTTTTCATAGCACACTTACATACGAATCGTTTCCAGTTATGGATTCACAGACATAAGTGGAAGTGAATCCTATGCTAGCATATCAACTGAAAATGGGGGATATTTCCTTTCCAACTGTACATGATGTCCATGGTACTCTTGGCTGTGACACTATCTGGCAGCCAAATCATTTCGCCAAAGGCTGCTTGGTGAGCACAGACTGGGGTAAGCGAAGCAGAATGTTTTGGGGTTTTGAGAGGGTAAGTCATCTAGGTGTCACTGATTTTCTTGTCAAGTCATAGTCCCCGCAAGCTGGCAGGTGTTCTGTCTTGATAGCACATTCCTGGTGCATGTGGATTAAAGCTGATTGTATTAGTCAGCCAAAGGGGTGCTGATGCAAAATACCAGAAATCGGTTGGCTTTTATAAAAGATATTTATTTGGGGTAGAAGTTTACAGGTACCAGGCCATAAAGCATAAGTTACTTCCCTCACCAAAGTCTATGCCATGTGTTGGGGCAAGATGGCTGCTGACATTTGCCAGAGTTCAGGTTTCTTGGGTTCCTCTCTTCCCGGGGCTCTGTTTCTCTCTGGGCTCAGCTGCTGTGCTCTCTCCACAAGGCCAGCTGTAGACTATCATGCGAACAGCTCTGTCTCTCTCCCCGGGGCTGCCATGTCTAAGCAGCCGTCTCTATTCCTCTGTGCTCTTCTTCTGTGTGTTTACTTCCCAGGTGCCAGCTCAAAACTCAGCATCAGAACTCCAACTCTTTCCTTTGCCAGGTCGTTTATTTGAGTTCCCACCCCCCAAGGGGTGGAGACTCAACACCCTAATCACGTGGCCCATCAAAGTCCTAATCATAATTTAATCAATTAAAAGTGATAACCTCTGACAGACCAGTTTACAAACATAAGTCAATAACTACTTTTGGAATTCATAAACAATGCCAAACTGCCACACTGATCCATGTACTGCCTCAGACACTCCCCATGCCACAGTCTCCAAGGCAGTGTCAAGTGAAAGCAAACGCAGTCCCTGGGCATGACATGGCCACTCACCCCTCTGACTTGTGTAGTAATGACCTGCAAGGGCTCCTGCAGCAGCTATGATGAATTAAGAATGAATGAGGATGATAAAGAAGCAGGAGCAATTTCCAGAGTCTTGGCAGTTAATTAAGGGTCAAGAAAGGTTTTTCCTTCCTCCTCCTTCCCTCTCTCCCTCTCTCCTTCCCTCCTTCCCTTCCACCCTTCCTCCTTTCCTTGCAGTGCTCTGCCTGCTACATGGGGCCTCAGAGTTATGAAATCTTGCCCAGATGCCTACTTCATGCCTTTTCCATTTCACATGCCTCGCAGTAGAATAAACTGAAGAGGGATAAGTTACTGCAGGCCTGTCCTTCCAAAAACTCCCCTTTTCCTCATCCTTGACAGGTGAGGACATTTTCCAGGACACATGATCTCTGAAAAGGGGGCTTTCACAACGCCCCTAAAGAGCGTGTGGATGGAGACACGCTTTCAAAGGAGGCAGTTACGAAACCACTTTCAAAAAGCAGGAACTCCAGCATGCGTGGTCTCCGTAAGCACGTCTCAGTGTAGAAACCAGGTCAAGAAAAGGACCAAAGCTTTCAATTAGGAGAGCCTGGTGATGCTGAGGATATGCGGAGTTAGGTATGAGCACTGATGGTGACAGCGTTTCTTAGCCCTGCACTCATCCACACAGGGGTTATATTCAGAGTTCAAAGGATACAGGGCACTGCACCTCCTTTCTTATTTTCAGCAGCTATCTGCCATTTGGCATGTGCTCAAGAACCTCACGGGGACTTAGAAGCAATTACATTTCCACCGAAATGTATAATGTGATCAGGTCTTTCATTTATTTATTTTTCCATTTTGCCTCTGCTCTCCCTGTCGACGGCAGCGATTCCCTCACTCAGAAGTGTAGGCTGAGGTTTAATGACTTCATGTATAATTTAGTCTTCTGCAATCTGCTTCTTCACTCTCTGTTTTGCATAAGCTTAGAAAAGCATGGCAGTTTATCAGATCTACAAGGGCACCAACGATTGATATACATTTCAGCTCTACGTATTTATCCTACAACTTCTTTCACGAGGGACCGTGCACTCATGTTAAATTAGCTGTTGTGAAATAGTATAAAAGTTCAGCAGAGGAGGCAGCAGATACTTTTATTTTTGGCATTGCTCTCCGGGTGAAAACTTTTAGGAAACTTTGGCTGCTGTATAAACATTTTCTTTATAAGGACTCCAGGCATCTCTTTTTCATTAGATCGACTAAAGATGATTTCAAGTAGTTTCTTAGATCATAAGTAGGGTATGTACTGAGAAGCAGCTATAGGGAGTTAGCCAACTAACTAACTAGCTAAAGAATAAGCTCCAGTGTCTCAACCACTCAAATTACCAAAAGGAAATAATATGCTATATTGAGAAGCCAAAATCCTACTCCATTGACATGCCCATGGTTCCCCCCTCCCCCCTTTTTTTCTTATCCTACTTCCCTACTCATATATAGGCACTCACAATATATTGGCCTTTAATTCATTGTTATCTGAAGTCTTTTTAAAGCACCTGACTGTGTTAGAAACAGAAAATATTTGAACAAGTGTAGCTCTTCCAGTAGCGTACACATGATAATCAATCGAGTATTTCCCAGTTCATTATGTCAGGTCATTAAACACGTACACACATGCACAAATGCACAAAACAACAGGCTTTCATTAATCTTGATCACTGTAAGCTTTGCCTTTACCCTAGAGGACTTTTTTTCTTTGCTACTTGTTTTTTGTTTAAAAAGTGTTTAATCGAAATATGAATTCACGTAACATAAGTTCACCACTTCAAAGTGTACACTTCAGTAGTGTTTAGTATATTCATTGTGTGGTGCAAAACCACCACCACCTCATTCCAGAGCATTTCCATCACCCCCCAAAAGAAACCCCATACCTACCAGCAATGAGTCTTAATTCATTCCCTGGAAACCACTAATCTACTTTCTGTCTCTATGGATTTACCAATTCTGGGTATTTATTATAAATGACATTGTACAATATGGCTTTTTGTGCCTAATTAGATTCAGAAAATTTGTGTAATTGGGAGACTGACTTTTTGAAATACATTTATTTCTACATATCAGTGACGTATAATTTCAATGGCTCTTTTCCACTGGTCCTTTACTTCATCACACATATTGTGCTTATTGCAGAAATGCAAGATTATGTTTTGAATGCAGTTTGGCATCACAGTGGCCAGCACCAAAGGAAAAATAATTTTTGCTCCTGTTCAGCCTTCTTCCGCAGTTCCTCTTCCAGGCTAACTGGAACAAATTGACCTTTAAGACTGATTCTCGACACTTTCAAATAAAGTGAAAACCTTACAAGCAAAATCAATAAAACAAGGTCATCTTACAAGTTCTTATACCAATACCATATAGTCATGTAGTCAATAAACTTAATTTCCAACATGTCCTTATATTCTGGGACAAAGAAAAGCAAAAATGAATATAGTTTCAACAAATCCCTACCTATTACATTTTTTTGTTTCTGTCATTCACAATCAGGAGAATGTTTTCAAGTTGCCTTCTGTGTATCTGACATATGTAGAATCCCTGCTCTAAACTCTTTGCCACGTTTTCTACTCTGTCAGATTTTACAGGTTAAAAGTATGGGGGAGATGGTGAGGAAGATTCTCCTTCCCTGTGGCAACCCAGGAGATGGCATGGGCCCTGGAGTTGACGGTCCTGGGTTCAAATTCCAATAACTTCCTTAGCTTTGTTATGTGGGTAAGGGACGGAACATTCCAAGCTTCCGTTTCCTCATCTCTAGGGGAGGGTTGTGGTGAGCTTTAAATGATATAATGCATCTAAGTGCTTAGCTCAGCACCGGCCCATGGCTGATGCTTATGAATGTTAGCTGCTATTATGATAAAGGTGTGGATTAACTCTCACCACTGCCATGAAGCCAACCACCTGGCTCAAATCATTTTCAAAGCCATGAAATGATAACAATGGGCTGTTACACTTCAGCATGACTGGCTTGTGTTATCTCCCAGGAGAATCCTGGAAACAGTTCCTTGTCCCAAACAACCACTGTATTTAAGCCTAGTGCTAGACACTTTAGAGACCATGCCAAGAAAAAGAAGGGCTAGAACTAAAGAGGCAAGAAACATACAGCAAATGGTACAGAGCAGCATATAGATAGAGCCGCAGTTATGCACCATGGATGCTGAAGTGCTGGAAAGCTGCAGAGAAAGGAGAGTCAGGAGAACCTGATGGGTTGGATAAGGTGTCAAGGAGGAGGTGGAGCTTGGGCCGGTCCACACAGAACTGACTGGAAGGACCTAGAAAGGTAGAGGGGAGAAAGAAATGGGCTCCATGCAGAGGCAGGTGATGCCTGCAGAAAAGACAAAGGTGTGGAAATGAGGGAAAGCAAGGAGAGGATCTGGTTGAGTGAAGGATTTTTATCAGAGAACATGAAAATATAAACATATATTTATGCATACACAAAGATGCAAACATAGACTGTCATCCTCATGATAATCCTATGCAGTCTATACAAACCCCCTTTCCAAAGGAGGAATTGGTGGTTTTGAGAGGTGCACTGTAAGATGACATGCAAATGACAGACAATTGCGGCTGGGGTGCCTCATGTCAGGCAGTGCAAAGGAAGAGGTCACAAAAGGTCTTGAGATATTATGACTTTCTGACCTCACTCATGCCTCACCTAAACGACAGAACCTGTTCTTATTTTGCTTTCCTGAAAAGGTCTGCAAAGAGAACCTCCTGGAGCCATTGCAATCTTTACTTTTCTATGATTAATCTCCTTAGAAATCCAATGGACCTAGCTGAAAGAGAGACGCTTTGATTTTTAGTACCAATTTAATCCCAATTTTAAAATCTGGTGCCACTTTTTTAGGCAGTCACTTTCCTATGGCACCTACCAATTGCAGATTGCACATGAAGCTAGTTTTCTACAACAACTGTGGGCTAAAGCATAATCACGTATGTCCCATAAATTAAGTGCTAAACCCTGCAAAAGATCCTTCAACATCACTGATGCTGGATTGGTGTCCGATGCAGTTAGTAGTAATATTTGCATGTTGTTCTTTCACAGTTGGCAAAAATATTTCACAACAATGCACGGTGGCAGTGGGGTAACGAATGGGAGCGCTGTATGATAATATGCATCATAGTTTTGTAAGTTCACAACTTTTACTATACACTTATTGTTTACGCATATTCATGCATGAATGATTACTTCAAAAATTTTTATTAAAAAATCCCAATGTGTTCTTCTAGATTAATTATGTATGCAAGCTTTTGACAACGACAGACAACGGGAGGGATCTTTCCTGAGGCTAAAGAACTCTGATTCTTATCCCCCCAAACTTTCGATATGAGGGTTCTGGCACTTTCAATGCATAGGCTACGTCCCTAAGGCTTGGAAGGTTTAACAATACTTATGAGGCTCCTCAGGGGAAAAAGTTTATAGGTTTAATTATTTAATTACCACTTAGATGATTGTCATTCTGAAAAAGCATCCTCAAAGATCAATGGCAGCACAGCTCAAGCACCGATTAAATGGTTTTGACATAATCGCCAGTTCAACAGATCCATAACAGCCACCGCTCAAACAATTTTGGAGGGAAATAGTATTGAAAAGAGTCATATGGGAAAAACATCGGAAAAGCAATTATGAAAAATCATTTATTTATTTTATGGGAGTGCTGAGGCCAAATATTGGCATTAAAAAAAAAAAAAGCATTAAAGTTATCTGACCAATGCAGTAATCATAGCTAGAACTCAAACACCTAAATTTAGAAATTTTATTTAGTACAAAATGGATCGAATTCCATGTTCTAGAGCCTACTCTATCTCTTTAAAATGGTCACGAGGTCAATAATACTAATAAGATCTGGACCAAGTTATAAACCAGAAGTCGGACATGGAAATTGGCCATCAAGATCCTAAACCAAGTATAAACCAACTGAGTTCTCCATGAAAGATTTACTCCCCAGCCATCAAAGCACGGAGACCATGGCAATGAATACTAGTAGTCAGCTCTAAGGAGAGAAGCACCAGGGCCACCTCATGTATCAAGGCAACTTGACAGCGGGTTCCGAGCAAGTCAGCCAACACCGTGCTCCAGAAGAGCTGCAGGATATAAACGAAAACATTACAGTGCTGCACACTGGCAATCACTGCCAACACTCAGAGGAATTCCAAAAAGGCAGAGGAAAATGGGTGAACAGTACAGAGGTTTTCAACAAAGTACTTTCCAATCAGCTTTGAATTATGTCCAGCTCCATTTCCTCATCCTTTCTGCTCACGAGACTTAAGACTTACAGCACAAGTTGTATTGCTTCATTTTTTTTTTTTCCTGAAGAAATACTGGGAATTGTGAATTGGGACCTCATACATGCAAAGCAGGTGCTCAACCACTGAGCTACACCTGCTCCCAGTATTGCTTCTAAATACAGGTGGTCTTGAGTTTGTAAATGCCACTTAGAGAAGATCCATGTGTACCAACATTTACTCCTGTTTCTGCTGATTCCCCCAACTCTGATGACCGCAAAGATGCTTCCCCTGGGGAAATCTTGTTTGAAAATTGGAGCTTTTAGACAAAGTTCTGAAGGCATGGCAGTGGAAGGAAGAGAAGAAGGAATAGGACCTGTGGTGGGGCATGCAAAGGCTGTGGGGGCAGTGACAAAGAGAGAGGGACGGATGAGTAGTGGTCCTAGGGAAGCATGAGGCCAAGGATCCTGAGCAGCGGGATCTGAACCCAAGGATCCCATCTTTCAAGGCCATTCCAGCTCGGAGAGGAAAATCGAGTTGAAAAGGCATCGGCACAAATCGAGAAGAAAGAGACCCATGTCATAAAGGGAGATAAAGATAGGTTGGTCTCGCCATTTGAAGTGTACATCCTCAGTGGAAAGGCAAGAAGCAAACCTGGAAGGCAAGAGGTAAGTCTGGCTATCAGGGGAGAGAAACGCAGCAGCAGCCACTGCTAGGTACTCCTAGGGCCTAACTTAGTGAGTCCTCATAAATGTTTCCTGAGTGCATGAACGAGCAAATGAAAGAAACAGTACCTGGTAGATGCTATAAATCTCAGGGAATCTTTGTGTCTGATTATCAGGGGATATTTCAAAGAGGAAGAAAGTTGTCCATGAGGACAAGGGTAAAGGATTTAATTAATTCTAGATTTTTAAAACTTAAATATGCATGCTAACATTTCTATCATGTCTAGAAAAAATAGAGAGTGTATAATTTCCAAATTAATATAGACATTCTTAGAATGAGGCAAACAAAATAACAATTAACCCAAAAATAGGCAAGAAAAGGGGCAGAGATGGGGGGGGGGGAGAAATGTTAAGAAAAAGGAGAGCAAACATACCTCACAAAATCAGGTTATAGAAATAAATCCAAATATATCAGTAATCACAACAAATTAAAAATGTACTAGATGGAAAAATGGTAGAGTTGAAAGGCAAAGGCTTTAAGAATTGATTAAAATAATAAAATCCACCTATATGCTGCTTACAAGAGACACATATAAAAGAGAAAGGTCGAAAGTTGAAGAATAGAAAAATACATGCCAGAAAAATACTAATTAGAAGGAAACTAGGGGGGCAGATGTGGCTCAAGTGGTTGGGTGTCCATCTCCTATATGGAGGGAACTGGGTTCGATTCCCGGGACCTCCCGGTAAAAAAAAATATATATATATAGAAGGCGTGCGGGCCACTAGGTCCTGTGCATGGGTGCGCCATCAGGCCCCGCGAGCAGGTAAGCCCCCCAGGCACCGAATGCAGGTGTGCTGTCAGGCCCCGCTGAACCACGCAGCAAGATGATGACATAACAGGAGAGTGACACAAGGGAGAGCCAAGACGAGACGTACTAAAAAACCAGGAACTAAGGGGGCGCAGGCTGTAGGACACCTCTTTCCCACACTGGAGGTTCCCAGGATCGAAACCCGGTGAAGACAAGAGAGAAGGATGAGAAGAGAGGGCAGGAAACAGACACAGAGAACTGCCCAGTGAATGGACACAGAAACAGCAAAAATGGTGGTGGTGGTGGTGGTGGGGATTAAAATGGATAAAAAGTACATAAATAAATCTTTTAAAAAAAGAAGGAAACTAGCATAGTTATTTTGAAATTAGACAAAATAAACTAATAAAGCAAAAAAAATTATGGAAGACAATGACATTGCTACCTAATGATAAAATGTTCAATTTGCTCTTAAGAGCTAACAATTCTAACCTGTATTTACCTGATAACTTAGCTTAAAATATATTAGGTCTCATATCACCTCTCTTTCAGTAATTGATAGATTAATTAGATCAAAAAGTCCTTAAGTATATAAAAAATTTGAACAAAATTAAAAACCTTGCTCTAAAGGTGTTATATAGAATGTTGCACTCAACATTGCTTTTAGAACACAAAAATATTTAAGAAAATTAACCACATTTAAGATTCTAAATAGTTTCAACAAATTTCAATGAAGTTTTAAAGGTGAATTCTAAACATTTTAGAAAAAGATAATTCAAATATTAAATGAGAATAGGAAAAATATAGACTGCTATTTCATCCATTTTATAAAGCAGATATTGTTTTCGTTCTAAAATGAGAAAATGAAAATACAAGGATAATAAACAGACTGGTCTTGTTCATGAATGTGGATGTAAAAATAATTAGTGAACAGTATTCAGCAATGCCTAATATATATCATGACCAAGTTAGGTTTATGCTAGGAATGAAAGGTTGGTTCAATATTACAATATTAGCTCTATTAATTAATTCACCACATAATGTATTAAAGAAGAAAATTCAAATAATTATTTTGTATCTCAAAACATGTTGAAAAAGCATTCTAGCATATTCTCTATCTATCCATGGTAAATATTATTAATAAATCAGGAATGGAAGGAAATTTCCTTAGCCTAATCACAATTGATGGTTAATCATTACAAGCCTTTTCTTTTAAAATCAAAACCAAGACAAGGATGCTTGTCAACCTAAGTTTTATTCAACGTTGTACCAGAGGTTCTAGTCAGCTTTATAAACAAGAAGAAAATAGATAAAATATGTAAGGATTAAAAAGAAACAAAACTCTCATTAATGAGAGGTGATATGATTTCGCCATTGAAAACCCCCAAATAGTCTACAGACAAATAAATGATTGAGCTAAACAAGATTTGTGGACATAAGATAAACATAAAAAAAGGCGAGAACATTTCTATATACCTACAATAAATGAAAAATATAACTTTAAAAAGACTCTGTTGTCATAAAAAAAGAAGTACACCTAACTAAAAAGTGTCCAAGAATTTTATGCATAGCATTTTGACACTTCATGGAAAACGATTAAAGAAGAACCAACTAAATGGAGACATAAACCAAATCAAAGGTTACGAAAAGTCAAGATTTCTAAGAAGTCAGTTCTCACAAGTTTAAGAAATGGATTCCATGCAATTCCAAATACAGAATTTTCCATGAAATTGTAAAAAATACCCACATTTTCCACGGACAAGCTGATTCTAAAAGGATGGAAGCACAAAATGTTACTAAAGAAGAAGAGCAAGTAATGGGACAGGCAACAGGGAGCTCATACAAGTCACCAAGAGACACCAGTACCCAGGTAGAAAAAGGACACGAACAATTAACAAAAGATTTTCACTCGGACAGTAAACATACAAAAACATGTTTAGTTTCAAATCAAAACAAATGAGATACTCTTTGTCACCCACCAAATTGGCAAAGACCAGAAATGAAACATTAATGGTCACTTTAGCGAAGGCACGGTGAAGTGTGCATTCTTTCAGAGAATGCAGATGGGAGTGTAAACTGATACTACCTTTCTGGGAAGCACGTGTCCATAAAGAACCTGACGAATTTTACATTTTGAACTAGTAATTTCACCTCTTGAACTCTACCTCTGGGAAATCATAGAGGTAAATCCAAAGAATTATTTAGAGCAGTTTTTACTGCAAAGACCTAAGGATATATTTATGATATTATTTTAAGTGGGAAAACATGATATGAAACTATTTATATTAAGAATCCAATGCATGAAAATACTGGAAGGAAACTTACAGAAATTTGAGAGTGGATTTATGTGTCATTTTTAATTGTTGGTTTTCTGTGTGTGTGCCTTTACATTTTTCTTAAAAGTTATAAATTTCTTTCAAAAATCATGTACTGATTTTAAAGGGAAATGATAAATGTTACTAAAAATATAAAACTGGGACTTGGAAACCTTTTAAAAACATATTAAGGTATGCTGTATCCTTGTAACTGCCTTTCATCACTAAAATAGAGGGAAAAAAAGCAAGCATTCTCTTTAGGCAGATAAATTATGTTAATTGGATTTATAGTATATTCTCTTCATGTTTCAAGAAGTAAGTGTAGAATATTCTTAGTAATCAGCCAAGGAAAATATTTTAGCCATAACATTGGCAAGGAGCTCAAATGCCTAATTACCTAAAGCACATAAATACAATACATATAAAAACATATGCTGTATATTTATAATTAACACTGAATACATTATAATTATTCCATATCTCTTGTATAATTTCCCAGAAGTAAACAGATAAAAGGTTTTCTATGTCTCCCTAAAGGGCAACAATAAAAGAAAAAGAGAGTGAAATAGTTTTTTAAATGTATAAGTTAATGAATTATACGAGTGAATTCCAAAGTTTATCATCCTTCAATTATGGACATAAAACAACTTTATTTCAGAAGATGCAATAGAAAAAAACCAGGAAAAGTCAGCATGGTCTCTTTCTTTTCAGTTGGTATGAGAGGGCAAAAAGATTATGGGCTCTAATCCAATACTACTTTGGTCTAAATAATAAAAATAACAGCAATATAAATTAACCCAATATAAAATTGGAAACAAATCCAGTAGTTCAAAACACCTAATCCATATTATTTCCTTATATTCATGATCCTTGAAAACTGGGACAGTAGGGTTTAGAGGCACAGCAGGGACAACTGGGACAGTGGGGTTAGAGGCACATTTAGAGTGCAGCTCTGATATTTGGGAGGCTTGACATTACAATGTAGTAATGTCACGTGACCTTATTCACTCAACTCAACGTTCCCAATGTGTTGAAAATGGCGTGGGACTTAGAAATGAGATGGGAAGAACTCAAAATAGGGAATAAGGAAGAAATGATTGGAAGGGCACATAAGGGTAGAATCCACTTCATTCAGAAATGCAGAATAAAATCAACACTGACATTAAAACCAGAGAACTACCCCCAGTGATTCTAAATAGATGGCTCTGGCTTGAGCAAGAACGGCCAGGCATGGTCCCATACAGCATCTGACAGCCAGCCAGTGTAGCCCACTGAAAAAAACAACAACTACCATCCATGGAAATGACTCAATCAAACTGGAAGTCTGGCATCACTGAGGTAACAGAATTACTAATAATATCATAAATATTTAGTGCCATACAGTTCCCCACCACTTTGTTTTCGCAGCCATTTGAAGTTGCTTCACAGAAATTGAGTATTTGTTCAATCTGATCCAGAGTTAAATGTTAGCAGAGAGGGACCAGGACTCAAGTCTTCTGATTCTTAATCCACTGTTTTCGAAAAAAATAATTGACTTTTCAACTGGCTAGTTTTTGCATTGTTCAATCAAAGCTTAAAGGTCTTTTCTTGATTCTGCCTGGAGATTCAGTTAACAAGGGTGTCATTTTTACATTGTATCATTTCATTTAAAAAAGACTCAGGATGAAAAAAAATAGCAATGGAAGAAATATCATTGATGTGGAGACAGTGGCCACTGGAGGTTCGGAGGGCAGTGAAAGGGAAAAACAGGTGGAATATGGGGGCATTTTCAGGACTTGGGAATTGTCCTGAATACAGGCCATTATGTGTCTTGCCATAACCTACAGAATTGAGTGGGAAAAAGTGCAAACTACAGGTAATCTATAATCCATGCTTAGTGGTGATGCTCCAAAATGTGTTCATCAATTGCAATGAATGTACCACACTAGTGAAAGATGTTGCTGATGTTGGAATATGTGGGAAGGGTAGGGAGCAGGGCATATGGGAATCCCCTATATAGTCTCTGTATACATTTATGTAATCTAAGTATATTTTAAAAAATAAAAAAATGAAGAGAAAAAAATAAAAAAAGACTCGGGATCTTCCAGAGATGATTTTTTAGGAAGTCTTGGGTTTCTGCACACAACTCAGGTTTACAGAATCATTCTCTCCCTCCCATCTCCCCGCTCCAGGGTTGATGTGAATATGCTATAACTCAGGGAAGTGCCCAGTAAAATTGGAGGTTCTCAAGAGCTGTAGCTCGACGTTTAGCTTATAACTAGTCATGGTGGGTGATTTCCCTGCAACTGTTGGCCAACGGGGTGACCTTGCATCACAGAGCAGGGACGCCGAGATTAACGGGCAGCATCTGCTGCTGCTGAGATACGGAATCGCAGCAGAGCTGGCACCGCCGCAAAGCCCCAGAGCTGGACGGGTCCTCTGTCAAAGCAGGCAAAACAGCACTGAGGTATAAACAACACTCGTGCCATGAGTCACAAGTCACATCAATAAAATACAGGGTGAATTTCCACAGGTCTGCATCTCCGTGGTGTTGCATGAGGAGCCAACATGGGGGAATGAAAAGAAATGGGCTTTCAAGTCAACAGCCGATGATGGATTAAATCCCATTCTACAACTTCATAGTGGGATGACCCTGGGCAGGTTACTTATATTCTCAGAGTCTATTTCCTCTTCTGTAAAATGGGTATGATAATAGTGTCATATAGCACTGCAGCTAGAAAATATATATGTATGTATTTCTTTGCACAGGGATGAGATAGTAGGTATTAAACAGAAGTAGTTACCATCATCATCATCATCATCATCATCAAAGTTCTAGAAGGTGAGCAACACTTTATGAAAAGTCCACCCCTCAGACACTTGCCCCGCCCCCAGAAATACTTCCAAGATAACACAAATTATCTTTACATGCTTTGAAACTGTGTATGATGATATATAATTTCATTCCTGGAAGAGTCAAGTCATGAAATACACTGAAGTCTCACCTAAAATAATTCTAAATTGTTACCACTAGGGGCTAAATAAGAAATTTCAAGCCATCGTGGATTAAATTTATTTATCCCAAAAGTTCTGAACATATGGCTGGTGTTAAATGAGTAAATGATCAGACTGAATGACACCCATTCCTACCATTTCTAAATAACCACTATTGGGAAGTTCAAGTTGGTCAGCACAGTTTTTCTGGCTGAATGCTGTTAACCTTCTCCAATCTATATGCTGATTTGCACCATTTTGAGCTTGCATTTTAAAATCGTTCTCTCCATCTTTAATTTCACTTCCTCTTCTAGGGGTGTATGTACTTACATATACACAAATCGATTTGGCAAACAAAGTGTTTATACTTAGCAGATGTGTCTTAGTTTGCCACAGGGCTGCCGGTGCAAAGTACCAGAAATCTGCATTATTTTATAAAGGGTATTTATTTGGGGTAAAAGCTTACGGTTCTGAGGCCGTGAAATGTCCAAATCAAGACATCAGGAGAGGTGCTTTCTCAGGGTCCTGCCACGGGGTGAAGCAAGATGGTCCCTGCCTCCCCCTCCAGCATCTACCGTCTCCTGGAGCACAGCTGTGGGTAACCAGGCAGAAAGCTTGCCTTACCAGGCCTCCTCTCTCAGTCTTGCTACTCCACTTCCTTCTCTAGTTCAGCTGTGTCATATGGCTCGTCTCTTCAGCCTTTAGCTACTCTGTGGACCCAGACCCTCAGGGTCCTCTTTCTGTGTCTGTGTGCTCTGCTGTTTCCAGACTCTGGAACTTTTCTCAGCCTCTGGGGTTCTGTTTTCCTGCTGTCCTCTCTCTCACATGGCAGGATCAGCATGGCCATGGCAGCTTCCTTTTCCTTTATGCCTCTCTCTGTGTCTCTGTTTATATCAGACCCAGCAAGAGGGCAGAGACCCAAACTGGCTCATGCCTCACGACGTAGTCCAATCAAAAAGCCCCACACCCACAGGAATGGATTAGCTCAAAATCATAATCCTTCTGTTTTGATTTAGAAAAGAACTTCAAACTATCACATGGTGTTTATCAAATATGTACTGAACAAATCAATTAATAGATTGCCTACTACATTATCAATTACTATTTTGCCTACTATATGATTCTAACACAGAATTGTGGGACCATGGAGGGGGACAGAGATGGGAAGAGGCTTAGAGTGTGAGAGGCGGTAAGTAAGTCAGGAGAACCAAGCACAGCACACGGCGGGCAGTTGTCGCAGGTAAAATTAAACCTGAAATATCTGCGAAGGTCATGTCACATCATGGAGTGCCACACTGCAGAGTTTCTTATTTTAAGAATCCACAGAAGATTTTTGAGCATCCATCGAACATGATAACATCTCCGTTTTACAAGGAACATTGGTGGCTGGAGGATGGACTTGAAGGAGAAAGACAAAATGGAGAGAGATAAATTAGGGGACCCTTACAACAGCATTGGCAGTGGGGTGGGAGAGGAAAGGATGGAGCTGAAAAATAGTGAGGTGGAAAAATAGCCAGCACTTGTGACCTGCTGCTGTGGAGGTGAGGGAGAAGAAAGAGGCATTGACAACTTTGATCAATTTAGTGGGTGGTGACACCATCACACTGGTCACACCAGAGATGGAGGAAGTCAACAAGTGCTCAGACATAGACATTTGTAGTGTATCTTCTGGTCAATTTAACCAGTGGGAAAATTATTTAATTTCCCTCAAGTTAGATAGAGAAAATCCTCATAACCAGTTTCAAAATGGAATAGACTAGAAATGTTTCAAACAAATTGGAAAAAGTCCACTGCTATGACCTATCATTTGAGGAAGGTCAGAGGGTTGCAGAAAATAATTTTTAATCAAACTTGCTGAGGTTTGTACTGGTACCATCACATTATCAGGCACAAGAACAAAAGGAAACGGGAGCCAGTGTAGCTCAGTGGTTGAGCGTTGGCTTCCCTCCTTTGAGGGTCCTGGGTTTAATCCCCAGACCTGGAACCTCAAAAAGAAAAAAAAAAAAAAAAAAAAAAGGAAATGGGATGAAAAGTGAACTAACATATAAGAAGTCATGAAAGCAAGCAAGACAAAATGGAGCATGCAACAAATAAAACAGGCACTTTTATAGTTCATAAAAAACAACCCAATATTCGTGGTATAAACAACTGTCTCTACTGCATTATTTGAAAATATGTGGAAACTTATCTACTAAGGAAGTATCCATAAACACACACCCATTTGACTTGCCCCAAGTAGTGTGAAGTAATCTTAAAATTTCAGAGAGAAATATTTATCATTTTCTTGTGGACCTGGCTCACTATTGCCATCATAATTAAGGGGGAAAATAGTGTCAAAAATCACTTGGCTGCTTACAGCAGGGGAGTCACAGATGTCGTGAGGCCTAATGTACACCCAGTGCCTGCCAAAGCTCCCCCAACACTCCATCCTGAGCTTTCAGTAGTTTTGTTTGTTTTACATCCTTCGGGATGGAAAATAACCTGCACTGATGGACTCAGCTGGTGCCTCTGAATAGGGAACAGGCGCCGAAAAGCCCATCTGAAAAGTGGGTGGGCTGGAGGTGGGCGGGAAGGGGTGCCTCCCACTCTGGAGGGCATGGAATTGCTGCACCAGCTGTGTTCAGCCAATGGTTCTATCAGCTAAGGCACAAAGAGTACCTTTTAATCCACCTTCCCCGTCTCTGTTCCCAAAAACCCAACAAAGAGGTTGCTATGCACGATTCTCAAAACTTACATCCAATTCTGTCTCTGCCAACTAACTTCCAGCTCTAAGGAAAAGATAAGGTACCAGCACGCTCTGCTCTTTTGCTAAGAGCTTGGGTATCTAAGGATGGGGAACTAGACTGGAAACCTCTGCAGAGGGAAAGTAATTTGGAGGGAACGGGTTTTTCTTTTTTTTAAGGTTGCACTAGCTTCTCTGATGTGGGAGACAAGTAAATAAAAAGACAGTAAGATTTTGGAGGGCAGTTGAGACATTTTAACAATAATTCCTTCTCAATTTGGTACAACTTTCTCAAAGGCATTAACCCTAATATTCTGTCTACATTTAACAAAATCAGCTGTTTTACTTAAAAAGCTGGGAGGGAGAAAATAGGGGGTAACACACAATCAATACATTTTTAAAAAGTCTCTAAGGAGATAGCCATGCTAAAAGCGAATCCTGGTTCCTCAGAAAAACTCCATGGCTGTATTCAAGCCTGAGGATTTTGGCACAATTTCTTCAATTCTCCAGCTTAAATTGAGTTAATAGAGAAATCAATTTCCTGTTCAGTGATAAAATTAATCACCAATGTTTTTAACCTGGAGAAATATACATGCAAAAAGTAGGTGGGATAAGGGCAATGCTTTTCTAAATACATAAACACTTAGGTTTTTGAGGAGTAGGATGTGAAGAGTCACTTAGGTTTATAATAAGTTTCAGCTCTGGTAATTGGGAAATAAATTTTGGTGCCTCAGAGTGATATTGATTGTTAGCTCACAAAGCAGTACAATCTGTGTTTTTCAGGACATCTTATTTGGAAGGTGTTTTAAATTGCTGTCCTTCCTTTATCTTAATTTTACAACCACAGCAAGACTTGTTCTTTCTGAATTACATGACCATTTGCCTACTTAAGGTGCATCCGCTCTTTCCATTCGGTTCTCCAAAGGAACTTGAGATCAGTTCAAAATTTGAGGACATAACCAGGCCCTTTGGGAACGACGGAGGGGGAGAAACTCACGCTCTCACACGGCCAATCTACAGGGTCCCTCCATCTTGCTACCTGACTCAGTGCTGCTCTAAGAGCTTTAAAGACAGACAGCACCCCTCCTAGGATGGGTCAATGGGTTCCAGGCCTGGCTGCAGAGCTGTGGCTAATCTCCCTTTCTGACTCCAGGAATTTGGATGGTTGTGCCTTCCTCTACAGGTCCCCTTGAATGCAGCCATCACCCTTCTCCATTTCTGGTAAATCCATGGGAGATTTTCCCCCAATGGATCGACACAGACCACCCCCCACCCCCACCTTGCTTGTTGGGAGAAAGAACTGATCCCCTCATTTCACAGCCACATAAACAAACTTGTCCTTGCCACTTCGTCTTTCTCTTGAGATCCCTCAACTCCCCTCTGCTGATAACATGCCATTTTCTGTCCAATTCAGCATGTTTACTTTTTTATTGTGATTCACGTCTGAGTTTCTTTGGAATCAAATTATTGCATTTCCCTGGTGAGATGAGCAATATGACTATCTTGTTAGAACAAAATCAAATACAAATTTTGCTCTGAATACTACTCAGTCTCAGCTCCACCACATGCTTTTTCCTTTTGTTTAGACACACTTCTGTCAGCAAACTTGATATGCCATGAATCATCTCTGGGTTTAGGCTCATTTTCAAGCATTTCTGTCTTAGGAAAGATACAGAAGAACTGGTTGAAGCAGTGTCACCAGAGAGAAAGTCACTTGTTCAAAAACATTTTACAGTCTGGATGACTGGTTTTTCCCAGTACACTGGAAAGATCATCTTGGTGATTGTACCATGTGAGTTCTAGCAACACCTGTGACGATTCTCTTTATACTTTGTCCTCAGAGATGCTTCGGTGTTGAAGTCATTCGTTCTTTCAACAAGTCTCGATGGCAAGCAGTCCATAGCATTTTTGAACAGGGGTAGAGCTATATAATCCATATTACACATTTTCAGTATAAACATTTCCTTTCTCTCTTTTACCTCTTTGGATGTCAATGATTCCACCTTTCAAGCAATTCCTCCTACAAAGAATGTTTAAAAATCGAGCTATTCACATTAAATAGAGACTCGTGTCACTCGAGTCTTTCTTCTTTTCACACTGATTTCAGAACGAAGCCCAATCTCATTAGTGGGATGCACGAGGTCCTGTGTGATCCGAGTCTACCCACCTAAGCTCCCCGCTTAGGATTCAAGCCATTTCCCCAATGGGGAATGGGGATACATCCCTATAATACTATAATAGTCTCCTTGGAATGCTCCCCTCTTTCAGCTACTCCTGGCTAATGTCCACTCGTCTTTCAAGGAAATAAAGTCATCTTTGCCCACTCATTCACTCAGGCTGGCTCGGGGTCCCCTGTCCCTCCAGTGTCCTTCAAAACACCCCTGTAGATCTCTCCTGAGGTGTCAACAATCCCTGCTGGAATTGCAACTCATCTTTTTCCTCCCACAGAGGGCAGCTTCTTGAGGGTAAAGGGAGTATGTCCTTCCTCTCTGTATCCTCAGCCCCTAGCACACAATCAGGTTCATAGCAGGTGCTTAATATACAATTGTGAACTAATGAGCATAATTTCTTAACTTAAACTTTCCCCCAGATCCTACCTTGCCAAAGATATCAGCAAGACCGTTTTTATTTTTTCTCTTTAACATAAGAGTGTTCTGGAGTCTACACTATTCCTTGTGTTCTAACTTAGATATGAAAATAGCATTTTCGAAATAAAAGGTGACAGCAAATATTTTAAAATACATAACTTATTTTCTCACGTCTTACATTTTTAGGCCACAGAATCAAACCCATATATATACATATATTTGCTGGTTGGCTGGCTTTCTTTCTTTCTTATTTTACTTTTTCATTTTAAAAATAATTTATTGAAGTATATCATTCATACATGAACATATACAAACAAGTGTAGAGTAAAAGTTGTGAACTTACAAAACAAACATGTATGACATCATACAGAGCTCCCAGACATAACCTCACCCCCAAACACCTTGCATTGTTGTGAAACATTTGTAACAAATTATGAAAGAGCATCATCAAAGTATTACTAGTAACTATAGTCTGTATCTTACATTTGGTGTATTTTCCCCCCAACCTACCCTATTATTATTATTTTTTAAATAAACCATATAATTTTTCTAAAGGGTACAATCACTGGCATTTGGTATAATCATCGAGTTGCACATTCATCATTTCAATATATATTAGAGCATTTTCATTACTCCAAAAGAAAAAAGAAAAACAGCAAAAAAACAAGCCACAATCATACCCATATGTTAGCACTACTAATTACAAATCCTATGATGTGTTTTCAGCATTTCTATTCATTTTCAAATGTTTACAAACAACTTTTACCAATTCTGCAAAGAATAACCCTCAGCTTTCCATTCTCTAACCACATTCTATTCTCTGGTGACTTATATTGTAGCTATTAACTCCATGAGTTTGCTCATTATATTTAGTTCATAATAGCAAAATCATACAGTATTTGTCCCTTTGTGCCTGGCTTGCTTCACTCAACATAATGTCTTCCAGGTTCATCCGTGTTGTCATATGCTTCACAACTACATTTCTTCCTATAGCTGAATACTATTCTATCGTGTATATAAACCACAGTTTATCCATTAATCAGTTGATGGACACCTGGGCTGTTTCCATCTTTTGGCAATCATAAATAATGTCACTATGAACATCAGTGTACAGATGTCTGTTCATGTCACTGCTCTCAGTTCTTCTGGGTATATACCTAGTAGCGATATTGCCAGGTCACATGGTAGATCTATATCTAACTTTCTTAGGCACTGCTAAACAGTCCTCCACAGTGGCTATACCATTCTCCATTCCCACAAACAGTGAATAAGTGTTCCTGTCTCTCCACATCCTCTCCCAAACCCATCTATTTTTGAAGTTACTTATTAATGGGGACGTTTGCTGATATATGACACATAGTAAGGAAACTATTTAGTCCCATATATGAAATGAAAATGCCCCAGTCTTTTTCCTTCAAGTGGCTCGCTCTATCAGACTATGATACACAAGAGATAACGCAGATGCTCAGAAACTCAGCATAACACTATTTCACAGTAAGAACATGGTCGGCACCTCCTGTCTTGGGTCTACTCACTATGTCAGTTTTTAACACTTCAAGTGAACATTGACAATATGCCAGTTACAATTCTAAGCACTTATAATGCATTAAATGGTTTAATCCTCACAGTAACCTGAGGAGGTCGACACTATAATGAATCCATGTTATAGAGAGGCCCAGAGAGGGTAGGTAACTCACCCGAGGTCACACAGCTAGTAAGAAGCTGAGTGCGGATATGACCACAGGCTGTCTGGTGCCTCAGCCTGTCCTGAATGGCAGCCTCGTCATTTCTGGACTGTGATGTGATTCACACTGTGACAGTCAGCGTGCAAAGCTGCTCACAACAAGCCCACATTGACCTGAGGCATGCAAACCTCACAGCAAAGATTCATTACCGTTCTAGAGGTCAAATGAACCTATTTCAGGATTTTTTCAAATCTGCACTAGAATAATAATTCAGTTCCCTGGGGGTTTGAGAAAGTAGAACACAAGGAACTGCAGCCTGGGGCCTTCCGCTGCACTTTGAACTCCTGAAAGCTTGGCTCAGCCTCTAGAAAAGACCTGGGCGTGTCATCGAGTGAGGCAGGACCTGCGGACAGTGGGGACTGACGTCAGGGGGCAGGCATGGGGCTTCCTGGCAGGTGTCCCTCCCTTTCTTCTGCAGCTACAAGCTTAGGTGTATCCATCCACCGTCACCTGCTGCTCACTTCTCCATCACTCTGTCCCCTGCCGTGCTCCCACGGCATAAGTGCTCCACAGCAGGTACTTAAGAATCTGAAATAATCATACTGAGTGGTTTGATTATCTCTAACTCAATTTTCCATTTCACATTTTTCCTCAGTACAACTTTCCCATTTGTCCCTGCTTCCCTCTCTAGTATACTCTTTCTTCATTCCCCATCTCTTCATTCCTTCTCTTCTTTTACTGTTAAAGTTCAAAAATATTTACTTTTAAATAGTCCCCTTGGATCCACTTATTAGCTATAATGAAAAATAATGTGTTTTTTTAAAACATAATTAATGCAAATTTAATTTCATGGTATGACAACTTTTAATGAATTATCAAGTATAATCTGCTTGAAATGAGTGTAAACTACTTCAGTTTATACTTGAAGTCATGTTTCAGGAGAGCTGAATGGGAAATAATTTTTACATACTTTCAAAGATGTATTGTCTATTGTGATATGAAGTCCCAAGGTAGATAATTTAAAATAGTCCATGAATAATTGGGCTTGGGTTACTTTATGATTGCTTTTTGACAACGAAGCTCTTTGACAGTAACATCTTTAATAAACATTTGAGCAATAGTTGCATTCAGAATTTTGTATAAAACCAAGACATTATCCCTATTCATTGGACTTCCATGTTCTCAATAACCTAATTTTGTCTTTCATATGGCATTAATGCTTTTGGAAGTCTTATGTTTCAGGCTATTAATTCCTTAGCTAGCCTTTAAAGGTGCATGAGGAAATATGCAACGGTCGCCAATTTCACTGAATTATAAATTAAACCACTAGTGGTAAGCCTAAGAATTTTAGGGTGGCTAAAATACAGAACTTCATTCGACAACAATTTTAGGGACTTAAGTCAAACCTGGGGCATGATTTGGTTCGGTTGGTCTGGCCTGACATTCTCACAGACAACATACTAGAATGTATATGTCAGCAGAGCAAAAGTGCATTTGTCAGTTTTTCTGCTTTGGACCAAAGACCTATTCCTGCGAGAAGTGTAGCTGTGACATTGCCAGCATCCACACCATGAGTGGCTTTGATTGCTGTAATGAATCTCCAGTGATTAAGCTCAGAAAGATAGTCATACCCAAGACAATGCGGTATCTGGGGTGCAAAAACAAAGTATTGTGACTGCACCCAAAAGAGGAATAAGAAGCAGAGTTTGAACTCATAGGAAATACAGGTGGTCTGGACTGTTTTGAAAAATGCTCTAGATGCAGATAAGATGCTTCCCCCCAAAAAAAATACAATTAATGTAACTTATGGACTATAATTAACAACAATCTTGAATATTCTTGTATCAATGCCAAAGATGTACTCTGTTAATGTTAGGGAGGTATGGAAAAAATATACCAAATGTACACTATAGACCATGGTTAGTGGTAATAGCCTGATGATATTATCTCATAATCTGTAATAAATGTTCCACAACAATGTAGTGTTGGTGAAGGGGTGTTTTATGGGAATTCCACACATGTGCATGATTGTTTTGTAAGTTCACAACTTCTTTAATAAAAGTATATTAAAAAGAAAAAGATGTTTCTTCAACTAAGAGCTAGTTAGGTAGATACAGGCCCTATACATTCTAAGATTTAAATGACATATATCTATATCATTCTAGTTTTTTTCTGTGGGGTATCATTGCACCTTATCTTCACCAATGACTGTGAGCTAATTTTAATGAGGAAAAAAAGAAACCCAGCCCCTTTCCTCTGCATCTCCATACCCCAACTCTCACACATGCAGGTGACATAATCTTCTTGGAATCAGAGCTCTTTCAGATCAATTCGTATCTCCAGTTGCCGAATGACTTTCCAACCAAATTAGCTAATGATGGAGGCTGTGAAAGGGGTGAGCCCTGCATTTTATATGGAATAAGATAATTGCACTGTTCCCGGAAATAACTCCGAACGCTGTCCACACAATACCCCTGGACAGCAACGTGCTTCCCAGGCTGGCAGGGCAATGTCCACTGTCACAGGCCATGACAGGAGCCAGTGTCTTTTCTGCCGTTTCATCACCGGCATGTGACATCATTGGCTGGCCTGTAATTTTTGTAAGTGGACAGTCTCTTCATGAGATAAGTACTACAAAATTATTACAGTTGTGAATCATACTTAAGTAGAGGCAAAGCCAAGGAGGGTGATCAAGAATGGGGAAAGAGCCCAGGGACCTCCTGTCTGTTTTCATTGCATGTGTATGCAGAATAAAATAAACTGGAAAGCCTTCCTCTTTTTTTCCATTTAACCAGTGTTAACTCCACCCAATGGAAAAGGTCCTTTTCCAGCAGCCTCGCAGGGCCATTTGGGCTGCTGAACCGGGGCTGGGAGGCCACCGCGGCGCTGCGCTCACCTCGTACTCCTCCTTGAAGCCGTAGCCTTCGGCGCATTTCATCTGGGTGATGTGTTGCAGGAGGTCGGCCACGCGGATGGCGGGGTGCAGCTGCCCGGTCTGGTAGGGCACGTCGGCGGGCTCGCGCTTCTTGTAGGTGTGTGGTTGCGTCAAGCTGCTGGACTCGCTGGCCATCGTGTGGGTTTCGTCTGGGAAAGAAGCCACCAAGAGTATGAGGGAGAGCCCGCGGGATGGGTTGTGGGCTCCGAGAGTGCGGAGGAGCTGGCTGCTGACATCCCCCCCATTCGGGGCCACCGTCATCTCTACAATGGCTCAGTGAAAAAGAAAAGTTAAATGGGATTGGCAGTACTGGTAGGAATGAGACAGGAATCTTTGTTGACACAAAGCCATCCCCATTATAGACTGCTTTCACCAAGCTAATCGAGAAAAGCCCCTTGAGCCTTTTGGTGCTAACGTTTTCAGAAGTTTCACTCTGAAACTTCATCAAGGCCTGGTAGAAAACCAGCCTTGGGTTCTTCCAACGATTAGTTACCTACTTTGTATAATGAAGTAAATACACTCCGTACAAATGTTCCGTGAGCAAAATAAAAGTGCACAAAATGGTTTGGCTGATAAAGCTAGCAATGAAAATGTGGACTGAATGCATGGAATCCGAAGAAAAGCGGAAAAAGAAAAGGGAAGCCGGCTTGGTAGGGAATATTTTGATGAGTCACTTTGCATGCTCTGATATCAGGGAGCTTGACAAACTATTGTGGACTGATACATGGCACGTGAAATGTTCTAGATTAACATGCAGGCCAACACGCAACAGAATCAGCCGGCTTTGTCAGAATCTACAGATCAGACACACACGCCCGCTCCCTCCACACCTTTTTCATGGGGCAGATGGGAAACTTACCATTTATTGGCACTTTTAAGAAGATACATATCAGGAGAAAAGAGGAGAAAAAGGAAACAGGGCATAAGCAAATAATACTGCGTGAATCATTACAGGTAGTTTTTATTTTGTACTTTAACTTTACAGTTAAGTTTCCTGTTCGTAGGTGGTCAGAGGACAATGCCTCTTCTCTCCCATCATGTTACGATGGAGGTGTTTAATTTAATCACTTGATAAAAAAAGGAGGTTAAAATAGTATCGTAATTGCTTTTCATCCCCCCTGAACCAAGTAATGACTAAATAGGTCTTATTTGTATTCAGGACATTTTCTCATTTAAATTTCTTCAACAAGTCAACCAAATTGTATTGCAAAATTAATGTCAAAATTTGGTCAAATAAGCCTAAAGAGGCTATATTTTAACAGAAGACTACCAGTAAATTGGGTTAATGAACTGCGGAAAGTACAGCTATTAAAAATGTCTTATGCAGGAAAGTGTGATTAGATTAAGAATTCCACATTCTACAGGTTAACTCATTATAATGCTGAATCCCTTTAGCCGTCTTATCGCTGAGGCTGTGTATTGTCAAAACAGAATGCCAGAGCCACTTGAAATGAGACTATTATCTCGAAATTGATGGCAGGAATGAAGAACTGAAACAGAGAGAAAGGATATGTTCAATTAAAAAAAAAATCATGACACTGTTTATCAATAGGGAATTCAGCTATGGTTATTTGTCTGTTTTACTGAGAAGTTCAGCTCCAAAGAAAATTAAGTTCAAGATTATTAAGGCCTCTCTGCTGGCTGCATTGCAAAGCACCAGGGATGCATGGCATGGAAGGTGGCAGACACGTGTGTAGCTATGTTGCTGCTGCTGAAATGGCACCTGGTTCACTACAAGGCGGCTTAAGACACAAAGACAAAATAAAAAAGGGTGGCAAGTTGATTTTATGAGTTCTTTTCTCATTTGGATTCGCTTTGAAATGTAGCAAGTCATATGTTTCCGTCTTATGAAAACAGTCACCAATAAACCTGGAAATTTGCACATCAGATTGGCCTGCCGGCAACTGCCGAGCTTATGAACTGGGATGCGGTCCCTGCTGACGAACTGAACCCGTTGAGCTTTTTAGCTGCTCCAGCAGGAAGTGCTGTTCTTTTTACTCAAATAAATGGAATGTTAATTAGTTTCCCCTCTGTGCCTCTCTCATTCTCTCGGTTTTGTACCTTTTGGGATGAACTTAATTAATGTGCCCTCTATTGTGGGCTGACCCTCAAAACTCCCCTAAATGATTTGGGCATTTCGCATGGGTACATCAGCCATCTAGCAACTCGCTGATCCCAGTGCTTGGCATTCTTGGAAGCTTTGAATCTACAGAGCTAAAACCACTTCCACTGTTGTGTGGAATCGCTTCCCACTTCATCATGACATCTTGGCCCCATTACTAGTGTGGATGTGTCTTTGAAGTATTTAAAAATGACCAATTCCACCCAAGAAAGAATGCTCCTTTTCTACATATGTGTGTGTGTGTATTCCAAGAGGGAATATGCTTCTTGTGCAATATCTGTTATGAATTGGGTTCCCTATATTATCAGAAATGCTTGATTCTACAAAAATTAGTGATTAATCAGTTTCCTCTGAATTCTTAAAAAGGAATGGTTACTGATAAAATAGATCCTTTGTCATTAATTTCATATATTTGTTAAAAAAATTACCCGCTAAGAATTGAAAAATAACTATCTATAATAGACTGTCTTGAATTTTCAAAAACCAACTGAAAATTCCTGAGTGAATGCTATATTTCTGAGGTAGGGAGATGCTATACTTTTTTGGGGGGGGGCAAGAAAATGAGGTAAAGGTATCTTAAACTTAAACATTAGGACTGAGCTTCATTGCATGTAAGAATAAAATGTAAAGGGGATGTGTGAGCAGGTGTAGCTCAGTGGTTGAGCACCTGCTTTGCATGTACAAGGTCCTGGGTTCAATCCCTGGTACCTCCCAGCAACAAAAAGAGGTGGGGGTGGGTGTAAGGATTTAATTGTATCGAGCTCTGAGTCACAACAAGATATTTCTTCTCGTCTTGAAGTAAATTATAATTAGTACTATCTCCCCTAAAGTAGAAGCTGGTAGATATCCAGCTTCTTTCCTTTTCACGGTTTCATATGGCCACCTCACTAATCTTTAATAGTCACATTTGCACCCAATCATGGGTAAGGAATATAATTTCCAAGCACGGCCATTGTAATGCTGATAAAGATAGACGTTCTATCTGTAGAACTATGATAACAGTGATTCATTCATCTGACTGACTTATTTTTCACTATGTGCATCATTTTTGCTACTTCCATTGTCTTTTTCAGGTGATTCAGTAAAGAAGCTGCACCAATTTTAAACGAAGCCATTAGTGTTCATAATAACAAAGCAGTGACTTAAAAAAAAAAAAGATATCTGCTTAATAAGCTTATCTTAATCCTGCTGTGGAACCTGAACATTTGCTTCCGTTTGACAATGCATGCCTCAACCATCCCCACTCACAGCTCTCCAAGGTCACCAGAGAACTGGGGAATGAATACCACAGCGCACAAAGAAATAACAAATCTTTGTCTATCAAAAGATGCTGCAAATGTCATTTGCATGGAGATTACATTGTTCAGTTGCCTAAGATTAGCTTGTCCTCCTCACTTATGAAAAGAATAAAAACGCAGCTTTCTCTTCCCCTTACAGCTGGTATTAAAAGGGGGACTTCTGTGTGCTTTGCTAGACAGCCCTCGAAATGATGCAGATTCAAAATTCTGTTTCATGTTGGACCGAGTTCATCGTTTCCTCAGGCAACAAACTTAGTTGAGCCCAGAGAACACCATCAGGGGAAAAAAATCTATACAAAAACTCTAACAACTTAGAGAAAAGAGAAGCACAGGTGGAAAAATATTATGTTGCAAAGATACAGACCCTTGTAAAGAGAATTAGGAATAAAAAGTTGAATAATTGAGGATGGAACTCTTGCTACAATGAATTGTTATATACCTTGAAGTCGTTTATGTTGTGCTCCTTTTCGGTAAGGTTAGTAGTAGAAAGAGAACACAAGCCGTGAAGCACTCCGGTTATTTATGCGTCTCAAATGCAACAGCAGCTCATGCTTATTTTGTTATCGTTAGCCAGGTAATGCCATTTCTCTTTGCCCTTCTTATAGTGGACAAACGAGATTTTTTTTCCTTTAACCTTCTGCTGGGAACATTTCATACTTTAAATGCATTCTGCCCCACTAAGCTAACATTTTATTTCATTTCTAGTGACATCTGACACATAGTAAACTATGTGATTATAAAGTGCCATCTAGTCATTTTGCTGTTCAAAGCATCCGTCCTTTGGATGTCCCACCATGTGGCACATCCTATGGAAGGTCCATTGGGGTGAGTGGTTCCAAGATGGGGAGGGGGCCAAAGCTCCAGTTGGATAATTTTTCTGCATGATATTTGGCATAATCAGAAAAAAAAAATGCTATTTTTGAAGTTGTAGCTTATAAGCGCTTAGCAATAAGTGAAAACAACGAGAAGCTATTTTCACTTTTGTGCCCATCACATTAGGCAGAATTCTGCTCTTAGAAGTACACAGCTGAGTAAGCATACATTGTGTTTTTTCCCCCAAGTGATCAGACCTAATTTTAAATGTTGAACACAGAAAGGGAGAATACGGGACAGATTGTTCATTTGAACTTTGGTTTCATTCCTAGCATACATGCAGCAAATCCTTCTTATCAGTGGATATTGTTTTAGAAAAAGTCATTTTATTATTGACCTTCCAAAGGCCTCTCCCTGCCTCCCTCCACCCACGTCCTGCTTACACTATCCCTGCAGTCCTCTACAGCACGGCCACTGACTTTTAAAATTACTCCTGCAATAAACTGCGATAAAGGGAAATGTTCTCACCTAAAATTGCAGTTGGCACAAATGGATCTGTCATACATCATAAGCAGGTCAATGCAGAAAAAAAGTAAAGAGAGAGAGAACAGTAAATGATTGATAAAAGTCCCCCCCCAATTTTCCCATAGAAAGCACTGGGTTACAACACATATTAAGCATATTAAGTCCCTAAAGCATCACAGATGGCAACACGAGCACTGATCCATTCGGATTGCTGAGGGGTTACAAAGAGAGGAAAGAGGGGAAGATCTGTTACCTGGGTAATAGGAATTGGGCACCGAGGTGCTCAGCGTGTTCGTTTTCATTGTAAAGGACGATGGTGAAGACACAGCTGTAAATAAAAGGAAGGCTAGTCAGCCACTACAGAGAGGCATTGCTTTGGAAACAAGACACTTCATATGATAGGAGTCTACATGGTTGATAAGAAAAAACATCAGAGACTTACGGAAGTCCACAAGGTAGATATTATTCCTCCTTGTACTTGGGTAGTTCCTTGTACTTTAGAGGACAAGCACCCTTTTATCACTGAAAGACTTTTCTTAACCCACAAATGAAAAAGCAAACACGCAAACACAACCATAGCTGCCATTTGGAATAGAAAATTCATTAGATTTCTGTTTTGACTTCCAGCCTCGGCTTGTGGAATTCTACTATCATGTTAAGCTGATTTTTACAACTGAAAGTATGGCAGTGTGTCTATGCCTGTCTTTTGGAGAATATTCTGAATATCCCAAGTTATAAAGAAGTAGTCAGTGAGTGTGCTATTATCATAAATCCATAAAGGCAGAACATTGATCATTTTGTGATTTGGCTGCACTTTTCCTGCATGTAGATTATAAATATCCCTGGTTTTGTGCCAATGATTTAAATCTGCTATTTGAATAAAAACAAAAACAAAAACAAAAACAAAAATGATTCTGACACTTCTTCAGTGATCCTTGAGAAAATATGCTGGAATACTCTTTCTCCTTTCATACTTTCTCATCTACTTCTCAATAACTACATAATGAAGTTTCAATCTGGATAATAGACCAGTTACTGGGAAGAAGCCACATTCTTCCTTTAAGAGACCAAATCCTTTAGTAGTTTGTTAACTTCTCTCATATTTCAGATATTCAGAGAACTTTCCACAATACTTTGATCTGGTTTATGAAAAATAAAAGTTATAATCCATGTATGCTAGATTTAAGGTTCAAAGCGCATGCCTACATATTGCTCTATTCATCTTTTACATCCTTATAAAATGCTTATTTTTCTTGGAAATATTCCTCTGAAATGCTTAAGATTTATGTATCACATCTTCCTTTCCTCCCTGATATGAAGTGGGAAAGCTGATCTCAACCAATTTATGTTACTCCATTGAAAATGGATATTTCTATTTTTAAAGTAGTCTGCCAACTCTCTCCAAATTCTTAAGTGTTTTAAAAACACTTTAATTTCATTAAAGTGTATGGAGAAATGATTTGAATGTGTTCAAGTGCTGAAGTTGGTTAAACTTAAGTCTGAATAATCTTAGCTCCTCCAACAGTTATGTGATTTATTTGATGCTGAGTTCTTGATTAGGACAGTAATTCCCAATGACACCATGGTATTGATGAGAAGCACTACCAAATCTCTTCCGGTGTTGTCTGGCATGTTCTTTTGGAGAACATGTTGATCTATTTTAGCTCTCCCTTTCAGTTCCCTTTGGACAGTGTCTTTACCTGTGTGTATATTTTAAAAGCATTTAAGCCCTTGGTTTGGTGTTGATCGTCAAACTGGTTACAGGTAGTCAATAAACAATTGGTCATAGAATTAGTAAATGACAGCAAGGACCAGAATCCACGCTGCCTGCCATTTATAAGATATTTTTTCCTGAAATAGAGAAGTCTCACAATTAAATAGAATGTTCATTTATTTATTTTTCAAAATCAGTTTTATTGATACATATTAATAAAGCATACAATCCTTTCAAAGTGTGCAATCAATGGTATTTGGTATAATGAAATAGTTGTGCATTTATCACTTCAATCACTATTAAAGCATTTTCAATATTCCAGTAATAATAATAATAATAGAAATAAAGTACAAGCAAACAAGAAAAACTCAACCCCTTAATAATCACCTCTTACTCTCTCTATCCTTTCCTGCCCTACATAGCTGCTATTCTGTTTCCATCTCTCTAACTTGTAATTTTTAAATATATTTTTTTATTTTTTTTAAAGATACTTAGATTACATAAATGTTACACAAAAAAATAGGGATTCTTATATGCTCCACTCCCCACACCTCCCACACCCTCCCACACAAACAACATCCTTCATGAGAATACTTATGGTCAACTTCCAGGAAATAGAGTCGCTGCTGAAAACAAGAACGAAAAACTGAGAACCTACACAACATGCCAGAGTCAGTGAGAACAATGCCTCTGCAGACATATTTATGAGCTTGATAAAAATGTGCAAGGCAGATATAAGTTAACTATGCTTATTTTCACCTTTTTTGTTAAAATAAGATATTTTTACTTCCTAGTATAAAAATTAAGCCCATTGCCACATATACATATCTATTTTTTTTTTTTTTAAGATTTTATTTATTTATTAATTTATCCCCCCCTTGCTGCTTGTGCTCGCTGGGTCAGCTAACCACGCCGTGCCGGCGGGCTTGCCTTCACCAGGAGGCCCCGGGAACCGAACCCGGGGCCTCCCATATGGTAGCCCTACTGATTGAGCCACAGCCGCTTCCCTACATATCTATTTTTGTCCCTTTTCATAACATATTAAAAATGCTTTGATGGACTGATGCTTCTCAACTTTCCTAAACGTGCTCATGCTTCGTTTCAAATTCTCCAATCTCATTTTCTCATTGTCTCATTTGTAAAAGCAACTCACCTCCAAATTTCTAGCACTTTCTCCCAACTCTAAAAGGTCTTAAACATATTCATGCTTGTGATAGATTTTGAGCTGTCAGCCTAGTTTTCTAGTGAACACGTTTCCCTGCAGTGGCCCTTCCCCCGCACTGCTCTCTTATTTAAAAGGCATTCACAGAATATTATGACAGCGTTTTCCCATTAGGGTCACTCCCAATGGATGAGATTCGATGAGACCTCCTCTTTGCTCAAAGAGTGGGAGGCAAATTGAAAGCTTACACTTGTGTTTTCATGACAGAGTATTGATGGGAAGCTGGTGCAAACTTCTGAAGCAGTCCTCTTTGCATGAGCATTTCTGGATTTCTGCAGATACATTCAGTTTTTTTTTGCAAGTCACTGCCAAATTAAATTTCTTGTCCAGAGGCAAATATCCCCTGTTGTTCAAACTTCAAAAGCCTGGAAACTACTCATGTGGATTTCCGTCCTTTGGGAAGGTCATTCTAAGTAAATATATCCATGAGAAATTTCACCATGAAATAGAAAGCCTGGGACATTAATGGGTTGTCCCAGAAAGTGAGGACATATATCCGCATGGTCCCTTTCACGTGGACGATTGTGAAATATCATTGGCTGCTCCATGAGTTCAAACCTTGGATGTGGGTGAAAGGACTTCTCCAAACCCACCGCGCAACAAATACATGATGGGTGGCTTTATTTTTGGCAGTTAAATGTATTATCTACTTTTTAAAATGAAAAATATAATATCTGCTACAAAAATAAAGCAGAGATTTCTATATGAAAAAATGGGAAGCAGTACCATCAACTTCCACCCCCTCCACTGATAGGATGACAAAAAAGAGCCAAAAACATTAATGAAGACGGGTGTTGTCCTGCCCATCTTGCATCAAGGTGGGGCCGACTTTCATCACTCTGGTGAGCATGTAGAATAAAGGGAAGGAGCTTCTCTAGGAAGGACAATGTTGAACAACTGAAGCCAGCATAACAGAAAAACAAGACTAGCCCCTACAAAGACTTGCTGTGTGTAGGAGGAACACAGAGCAGAGAAGGCAAGTGCCATGATGTGAGCGAGTAGGAGTGGAACGCAGGCTCCCAGCTCCTGAGACGGAGGTGTGGAATTAAAACAGGGCCTGGCGGATGGCTGGAACCAAGCACACGGTGTCTGAGCTGATGAGTGTGTCATCTTCTCCAACAGAGACTCCATCTCCAGGTCCCTGCTCTTAGCTCCTGGAAATGATGCTCTCCAGCCTCATAGTCCCGAGGCCCCCGGCCTTGGAACCTCTTTTGGTAATGGCAATGGCTGCACTTTGACTTCCTGGCCTTGTAGCCCGAAGTAGGTAGCTATGGTTGGGTGTGGATTCCCCATGAGTAAATTAACCCTGACCTTGGACCCAGCAGGGCTATGAGCCATGGAGCTGGAAACACACCCTGGAATTCACTCTGGTTTCTCAGAGGCTCACCAGTACAAAATTCTTGTTGCACTTCATTGAATCCATCTCATTGCTAGTTTCCTAAAAGAATGCCTTCTACCTGGATTACAGGTGGTAGTATGGGAAGGCATTAGTTGAGCTCGGTTTACCCACCTGGTGTGAAATGTAAGACTTGTGAAGTTGAAATGCAGTCTGTTTTATTAATTAGCATGAATAGCCTATAATCAAGGCATAACCTGTCAGCTAAACAAATAAACAATGAACTTGTTACTGCCACTCAGTGAACTGTTTTATAACAGGCTTCCCTTGTGCAATTCTATACCTGGCTAGCTTATATGTGGGATTTATACCAACAAAAACGATGATGAGAAGCAGGTGCCTTCCTCTTCAAGGGGAAAGAAACCTTCCTGAACCGGCAGAAATGTCATTATGGTTTCCTGTGCCTTCTGATATGGTCCTATCACGTTTTAACATCATTTCTGCTAAGCAACTATGGGACCTACAGAAGTTTCTGGGATCATTCAAATGAGTAGCAAAACCAACATGGCCTAAGAATTCCTCATGGAGTGTTTTGTTTGTTTTTTAAAGCCCCAGTCCCACTGAGAATCTTGGAAAACCAGAGAGCCATGTTAAAAGCCAAGAAGTGACACACTCACAGCGCCCGTTGAGGTTGTGCGTGTCCATGAAGGAGAAGGCTTCGTCGCAGTTGGTGCCCTGCTCGGCATAGCTCTTCTCCATGGAGTTGACCATGACCGTCATCTCCTGCCGGGTACTGCTCGTCGTCTCCTTCCGCTTCTTGGCCAGTTTCCTTGGAACAAAAAGTTCAGTTAGATCAGAGTGCATGGGGATGTAAGAAAAGAGCTTGGGCACGCGAATTAACCAGTGTTCACGAATCACTTCTACTGAATTAATCATCTTCGTTCATGCATTCATTTATGGTACCTTTTCATCTTAGGTGCTCTGCCAGGTCTCCGAGACCCAGAGATGAAACACATTTGTTGCTCGTCCTCCAGAAAACTGCAGTGATATTAGGAATTCACAGTGTAACACATATCTCCATGTTTCTCCACTACACGCTAAATTAAAATGCCCAATGATCCCAGTACAACACAATCATATTCTGCTTGCCTGCATGCTCCTAAAGTTTTTATTCACTTTTTTACCCAATTATTTTCTACATTGCCATATTCAGGGTCAAAGAGAAGATTCCCCTCGTACATATTTGTCAAACAAAACAAAGAGTTTTGGTGAATCTAAAAAGCATGTTGTCAAACTAAAGAACAAACCTAGGCAAGGAGTTAAGAAGGGGTCATTGACGGATGAGCAGACAGCTGAACAACGGGGACATAGAGCCTCAAAAGGACAGAGAAGCTCTCGGAGGAGTTGGAGGGACATGTATTCTCAGAAATTTAGACCAGATTCCAAATGGACTCAAATTGGTTCCCCAGTGAGGTTTGTTAACCCCCCACAGAGCAGAATAGGAAAAAAAAATCACATTGCTGGCTTCCCTGGAAAGTCTATTAGAAAGACAAGCTCCCGTTGGTCCTTCCCTCTGTAGAGAAGATTGCAATAAGGCCTAGGAAAGCTGGGAGATATTTGATTCTTTTGGAGACACAGTTTAATCCTGGCCTGTGCATCCTGCTCATTGGCCACCAATAGCTCATACTCTAAAGTTACAGGCACCTGGACACAAGCCAATACAACCTAAGGGAAATCGGCATATAAGTAAAGAGAGAAAACAGATTTTACAGACCTTACCACAGAGGTGGGAGGAGGCTGTTTTTATGGGCCCGAGATGGGGGAGGATAGGATTAGAGAGCTTTAAGGAGAACGTATGCCACAATACCCAAAATACTATGTCCTAAAATATTCTAATTCTGCCCAAGCACATAGCTGCCTTAAAAAAAATGATGGTTCTTTCTAGTAAATCATCTCGACTCTGACTGACCTAAGACACTGCAGAATTTAAAATGAGCCACATAATCAAAATCATCACCATACTAGGGGATTGCAAGTGCAATGTAAGCCATTTACAACATTAGACCATATGGATAATCTTTATTATCATTTCCAAATGCAACATAATCCAAATGCCTTCTTGCCTGTAGTTATAATAATCTTCAAATCTCACACTTTGAAGGCAGAGGGAGTTCATTAATAAGTTGCCCTTTTTATTGCTAAGAGTTGCTGAGAAAAGATATGCGTTAAAACAGAAAAATGAAAATCGTCTATAACTTCTACGGCCGTGTAAAAGTTACAAAGTTTTTGAAAAGTAAGCAAGGTGAGTGCTTGGGGCACAAGCACTGCTCTCTAGCTAGCAAGCAGATCATGGATTGCTTTCTATGGAGTTCCTTTTTTGTTCTGGGCAGCCATGCCAGTCTGAGAACCAGCCAGGGCTTGGATAGTCTCAACAGGTGTTCCAGACAGTGAGGCTGTACCACGCTTGATCTCCACAGCTTTGCTGACAATAATACATTTTCTCTCTACTTCCGAATCTGCTAGCTACTTGGAAAAAAAAAAAAAAATTCTTAGGCCAAGTCTCCCCAGGAACACTAAAGTGGCAGTTGGAGATAATTAGCTCTAAAATTCAGGCAAAGGGCCCACTATTTGCTTGAGTTTCTTTTATTTGCTTTGAACGGATTAATGCAGATAATTGCCTCAATATTCTCTTTTGTTCTGTCCACGAAGAGGTGCAAAGTCAATGGCACCAGACTTTCCTTTTTTGCCTTTTCTGGCTTATATTCCTGTAATCCTAAAAGTTTGCACATGACAGCTAATGTGCATTTTGCAGTGTTGATGGCATGGGGCAGGGTTGGGGCACATAGCCCTAAGCTTGTACTGGAAAAACTCTTTCTCCTTCTTAATCCTCCATCTGTGAGAACTCATGTCAGTGATGTCAAGTTAAATACTTTACCTGTAAGCACAAAAGCACTCTGTGAAGGACAGGGGTGAGCCTTCTCAAATCAGAGGGCCCGTCGTAGACCACAGCTTTACTCCCAAATCCATTAAGCTCGTAATCTGTGCCTCTGGTCGTCCTTCAAAACCCACTCGCAATGTCCTCAGCAAGCTTTCCTGCCTTAACCTTAACTTTGCTCTCATCGGACATCACAAACACAAATGTCTTACCAGGCAGGTAATGTGAGAGAGGGAAGCAGGTGTAAGGCATCAAGGAGAGGTGGAGACTGGAGAAGTGGGCAGAAAACACCATCAGCTCCAGTAGCCTGAGTCCCCAGATTTAGCAAATTTCCGGAGAAACCAGACCACCAGATTTTATGTGAATTCTTTTAATTTTGAAGTGTGGTCAAGTCATTCAGGTTTAAAGATAAAAGATTGAGGGGCTCAAAAGAAGCACCGCTGTTCTCCATTCAGATCAGCCCTTAGGAACTCAATTTTGTTGGAGAGGAAATGAACATAGAATGCACAACTATTTCATGTTGGTATTTTCTAAGTATTATCTCATTCAGTCTTAGAAACCTTGTAAAGTTGTTATTCTTACTTCCTATTTGAGACTCAGAGAATTTAGTAACTTGTCCATCTGATGAAGCTGGGATTGGACGCCAGATCTCTCTGCCCCAAAGATTTTCATTCGAGAACAATGCACTGTCTCTAATAATAAAGTATTTTGTTAATTTACATTTCCTTATAAGTTCCATTACAATTATCATCATATTGCTTTCAGGTATGAATACTTTATCACCATGTAACCAAATATAATGCTTTGCAAAAGTAGAATTTTTTGCTAACACCTAGTCCATGCTTTACACAAAGCAGGTGGTATTCAGTATGCTTATAAACTAAATGAACCATTATCATACCAAAGCATTAGTGAGGAGAGTTTTCTACAACTCCCTAGGAAAAGTAACTTGTTTAGCTATGGATGTTTCGGTCATTGCTTGGGATTTTCATTTGTTCTTTTTTCAGCTCAAGTGCTCTAGTCCATAATGACAAGGAATTTAGATTTAGAATTGGCCTCCGAATGAGAGTGGATTAAACTGGAGTTCACCAGTGTTTTTTTTTTTCTTTTGGGCTTATTGTTTCAGGTCTGTATTTTGTTTCAAGTGAAAACTTTGAAAACTCACAGAAAAACGTGAAGAATTTAGTGAAATTAAATCTTCTATGCAGAGAAAATGCCTAAAATTGAAACAATTTTCTATGCAATTTTATCTTAAGAACCAAGTAAATTTTATTTTCCATTTTGATTTTTAACAAATGGTTTGCCTGAAATCGTAGTTAATCTCTGATCTCCAAACTCAAACTGCATGAATCTCAAAGGCCTTTTGTAATAGCAATAATTTAAAGAAAGGTCCTGCTGACATATAAAAATAGATGATAAAATATTGGAGGGAGAAATAAATAATCCCAGCCCCCAAATTCCAAACTAGAATAAAAGTGGGAAAGGAAAGATATGTGAGATGAATTCAAATCAAAGGGGTAGTCCTGCATGATTATTATATTCCAGTATTGCTTTTGTATTTCTTTTCTAGGTAGAAAGAAAATAAACATGAGATGGGAGTAAGAAAAATGGAAGAAAAATTCTTGACAAGTTATTATCTATGTAACAGATATGAATCACTCCAGTAGAGAACGCAGTGCAAAATGAACAATCGGCAACACGTCCCACGAAGAGTGGCAGGACAAACGAGGGTCAGTTTGGAGAGCAAAGTTCCACGGTAGAAGGAAAGCAGAAAGAATGCCTTCTCTTATTTTCCTCCCAGAAATTGAATGGAGAGGGGCAGGAAGGAAGGGCATATTGCCACAGGTACCTCCTGGATTTAAGGGGAAAGGATTCCGGGGTTAACTTCTGTATGTACTCTACTCTGGCTCCTGTCTTTGTGGCGCTCGAGCTATGTGACATTGTCCATCAGAGAGCCTGACTGGCTAATCCTCTCTATTGGAGACTTTGCAGTGTTGGGTTCTGCAAACAGGCAGTGACTCAGAAAAGGCTTATTAGCATCGACCTTAGGTCAATTATTACCATAGAAAGGGCGTAGTCAATTTTGAAATAATCTGTTATTTTAAATACTACGTGTGTGTGTGTGTGGCAAAACTAATGGAATTCTAAATTGTATACAGATGTAAGAATGAAAGGGCAAATGGCTTCTACAATTAAGCGTGTGCTTAGACTTAATTAAGGAAGGGCTAGGACAGGAGCTGGAACAAAGATGTATTTCATTTTTTTCACAGTAGGGATGAAATAGATATGGGTTGAATGAAACAATGCATAGATTATACCAAATTGCCAAGATCCTGCTGAATAAATTTAAATGAATAAGGGGCTATCACCTTAGAGCTAGATATATGAGAATTAGCAGATAACATTGTTTTTAAAGGTAAAATTGTAAGGGGAAAAGCCCAGTGGTATAATAATTATTTCAACGCAAAAAAACTGGTGCCCTAACAGCTGATAGAAATACCAATGGGAACATCATAATTTCAAAATCGTATGTGGCACTGATGATGTGCCAGGTCTTGATGGAGGCACTGCTTTTTCATTAACTTTTTTACATCCTGCAACAGCCCTGTGAGGAAATTGTGACTATTATCCCAGTCTTAGAGAGAAGGAGACTGAAGCACATTTAAGTACATTGCCCAAGGCCACATAGCTAGAGAACTTTCCACCTTTGGCATTGTTTTCCTACGTTTAGAGAAAATCATCTCTCACCAAACTTTATGGGTTACTAAAGTCCGGGCATGGAAAATAAAGGCCAGTTTACTTGGCCAGCTGTTGCCCTCCTAAATATCTCTGCCAATTGTCTCATCCCTTAAGAAGTCCACACAATCTATCTTTTACACACACGACACTGGGGGGGGGGGCACCCATCACCAACTCAGGTGCTTCCTTGGCTAGTGAACAGGCATGTGTTTAATCACAGAGAACATGGTTTAATTTTAAGATGAATCAGGATTTTGATCTTCATTGGGCCTCTGCTTTGGAGTTTACCTCCAGACTGTGTGATAAGATGACAGGGGCATGGCTAGTATGGCTAACAGGAAGGCTGGGGAGGGAAGACTGTGACATTTATCTTCTTACCCTGCCAACTGAGAAGTGGGCACAGATTCTACTAACACATCTCTGGAGGCTCTAGCTTTCTTTCAGGTGACCTCAGTTGTAAGGATGGTGTGTGTCACAGTTTGAATTTTGTGAATCCCAGAAAAGATATGTTTTTGAACTCATCCATTCCTGTGGGCCTGAGACCCTTTGATTGCATTAGATTCGGTTAAAGGACCTTGATTAGACCATTTGATTAGATCGCCTTAGGGCTTCTGATTGGATTACATCAGTAAGGCCTAACCCAGGTTGGGTCTCCGCCCTCTTGCTGGGGTTTTTATAAACTGAGAACACACAGAGAGAAAGCAGAGACAGAAAAAAAGAGAGCCACCACCATCTTTACCCTGCCATGTGAAAGAGAGGACTCTACAGCTGCAGAAAGACAGAGAAGCCCTGAGAGTCTCAAGGAGATGAGGCCCAGGAAGAGATGCCTGATTGCCCACAGCTGAGGTTGGGGAGAAAGTAGAGAGAGCTGACTTTGGTGAGAAAGGATCTCTGATGGACATTTCACAGCCTTGGAACTGTAAGACATTTCACAACCTCAGAACTGTAAGATCTTATCCTAATAAATTTCCCATGATAAAAGTTAACCCATTTCTGGTGCTTTGCATTGGCAGCCCTGTAGCAAACCAAAACAGTGTGGAGTGCTTCATTGCCAAGTTAAGGAGTCTGCAAATGAGCACACGCTAGCTAGGGCAAAAGATGAAAAGAACCAAGCGGAAGTGCAAGGCAAATAACTGTCAGTATCTCTCTGTTCACAGTACACACACACCACCAGGTGTGTTTCATGTGAAAGAGGCAAAATAATAGGTTCATAGCTTACAAAAATTAAATAAAATGTGCTCATTTTCTCTCAAGCTTACATGTTGACAATGAAAAACTTTAAAGTTTGGCTTTCCTTTAAAACAAGTTGAAATGACATGTGCTGTAATCGAGGAGCATTTCAAAAATCATGACATGAATCTTTCACAGAACCCTGAAGCCACCATGACTGAAGTTATAATAAATAGGGGGGTTGTGGTTATTATTCATTGTAACAAAAGTCACGGACTAGATGGTAAATCAACCTGTGAAACCAAAGCTAGTTTCAATATTCTCGTATGTGAAATCTGATTTTTACTTTTGATGTTTGAAAAATTAAGAAAGGAGCTTGTTATTTTTGCAGGGTAACATCAGTATATAAAGACTTCTAACCATAAAGAGTTGACTGAGTCAAAGGAAACTCTTCCTCACCCTTGAATTCAAAGGAACCTCTGACTAGTGAGCCTTATCCTTATATGGTTGGGGAGCTTTGGTTTTAATTCTTAGCTGACAAGTTCTTTACTCTGCTTCTAGGCAAATGTCACACGTCAGCTCCAAGAGCACAGAGTATTTGCCTATTTTGCTTACTTTCATCCCCTCCTCTCCACCAGTTCTTGGCACGTAGTAGGCACACAATGAATATTGATTGAATACAAGACTGTTCCTATTATTCTAAAGGTCTGAATAACCAGACTATCTTCCTTCTTGATCATAAAAAAAATTTATGGTGAATGTAATTGTGTGTGTGTGTGAGAGAGACAGACAGACAGACACTGACTCAGAAGGTCCCAAGGCAGTGTTTGGTGATGACACACTCATGTATCTCCGCCTTAATCTCATGGTCTGTCACTTTGCGATTTGTTGAAAGAATTCAAAAGTCCGTGGCAGGTAGAAAAGAGATGTTTATCTTGGAAATTTTCTATGCAGTGAAGAGGAATTTAGAAAACAAACAACTTGCTTTGTAACTTAACTTAATGTTATTCATATAACAACCTGGCAGGAAAAGCCTTTGGATCCATTCCCCTGCCCCAATGCACTTGATCTTTACACGTTTTACCCAGCAGCTTGACCACCCTCCTCACTTACCCTTTACATATTCCTCACTTTACACCTCTTCCACCCAGGAGGAATTCCTTTGTGAGCCCTATTTTGCCCCCAGTCTATGCAAGCTCCTGTACCCTGGGGGGGGGTTAGCTCTCCTCTATGGTCACTGCCTGGTGTTTCATCCTGGGAGCTTGTGGACCCACTCTGCGACCAGCCCCAATAAATGCACACACATCCTGCTCTTCAGGACCCCCCACAGAAAGAACCCTCCGGAGAAAACGTCCTCCATCCGCGGATGGCTCATGGCTCACACGTGAGCCTAATGGGATTTTCCAAAGCAGCTGAAGACTTTTTAAACACGAAAAAAATTCAGCAGCAAAAATACTAGATGCAGGATCTGTCATCCTGAATAATATTTTGTTTAGCTTTATTTCTCACATCAGGACAATATGAATCCAGAGGGACTAGAACCAGCGACAGCCCAGGAAATATGAAACAGGCGCAATCCACGACAGCACAAAGTGGGCATAAAGTGATGTGAGAGCGGTTTCCATGCATGGTCAACTCAAGGTGCTGAATTCCGTGCGTGCACATTACCTCGAAATGCAATGGCTGGCAAAATGTCACTCTGCAGATTAAATTGGTGTACTGTGGACCCTCTATCAGGTTTTCAATATAAGTGAGAAAGAGGAATTTTGAATGCATGTCATTTGGGAATTTTTTAGTAGTTAACCTTACTAAAAAAATCTTGGAATGCCTGTCTAATAAGAACAGGGCAAGCGAGTGGGGTCAGCCTTTAGGAAAATAGGCGTTAATTTCTGTTTCCCAATCTGCAGCTTCGGTACCCTAATTTAAGCAGTGAAGTAATCATAGAATCCAGATGATCCCTTGGATGGGCAGAACTAACTATCCAAGGACCTCATAAAATGGAACGTATGAAAACTGAAATAGATGAAAACAGATGAAAATTGAGGAAAAAAGTCATTCCATTCCAAGTTGAAAATATAGCTGCTGGTTAATTTATGTAGGAGCAAATACAAGCCATTTCTTAAGGGGCTCTAACAACTGGCATCGAGCGCAATGACTAAAAGAGATTGCTCTAGAAGTGCTAACTTTAACCCAGGAAGGGATGTCCCTCTCTGCTTGGAGCCAGATCTCATTCACTAGGGCAGAACAAAACCCCCAGAGATGTCCACCTTCTAATACCTGAACCTGAGACTATATGTTATGTTATGCTATACAGCAAGAGGGAACTAAAGTTCTAGATGGAATGGAGGTAGCTCATCAGCTGACCTTAAGATAAGGAGAGTGTACTGATGATCCAGGTGGCCCAATCTAATCGCATGACATCTTGAAAGGCAGAAGAAGGGTAAGTTAGCCAGATGCATGGTGAGAAGGACTCAACCCACTGTTGCTAGCTTTGAAGATGGAGGATGGGGCCAAAGTCAAGGAGTACAGGTTCCTAGGAGCTGAAAAAGGCAATGAAATGCATTTTCCCCTTGAGCCTCCAGAAAGCAAACAACTCTGCAGACCCCCCAATTTTAGCCCAATGAGTCCCCATGTCAAACTTCTAACCTACACAACTATAAGATAATATATTTGCATTGTTTTAAGTTGCTAAGTAGGTGTGGATTTGTTGCGGGAGCAATAGAAAATAAAAACAACTGCACGAAAACAAACCACGTCCACATGTTTATCAGTTATATCCTAGGAGTGTCCCATGGTCAGCAAATTGACAATTTCCCTTTCCAAAACACCTCCTTATCTATCAACCATACTTCCCAAAGCCCTTTTACATATTTACTGATCCAAAACAACTCTCCCCCTACTATTAAAATACCTTTTTCCCCTGGGAAAAATATAAAAGTCACACTTTAATAATCTTTACAATTGATTCTGAATTTGCAAGTTTCTCTTCTTACAGATAAAGTTTTTAAAGCAAACTTGGTTTATTTTAGTGCTTTGTTACTCTGGTGGTGAAAGTTTCTTTCTTGTTAATAAAAATGTGAAAATCTAATAATGTGGCCTTTATTTATTTATTGTGTGTGTGTTAGGGGTATGTGGAAATGATGAAGAACAGGGGGATTTTTTAACTTCAAAAATTAAAATGAAGTCTCAAAAGTATCACCAAAGTTGCATTAAGTCAGCCTAGTTGATGAATCGGTGGTTTCCACATATTTCTCAACACTTGATAATGGTTAAAAAAAAAGTTTGTCAATCTGATCGGTGAAAAAATGGTATCTCTTCAATTTGCACATACTTGATTATGTCTGAGGCTAAACATTTTATCAGATGTTACATAGCCATAGTCATATCTTGTTTCCAATTTTCTATTTGGGTTGTCTATTCTTATTGATATATAGGCCTAAATGTATATTTAGGTCATTAATAATTTGATATATAAATATTACAAATACTTCCTCCAAGTCTATAGTTTGTTTATAATTTGTTTACGGTGGTCTTTTGGTATAAGAAATCTATAATTTTGGTATGTTCAAATTTATCAATGATATCTTTTATGGTCTTAGGGCTTTTCTTACACAGAGGTCATAAAGAAATTCTTATATTTTATTACATAACAATGGCTGTTGTCTTCCTAAAGAACCTATTAAAAAGGGACAAGTTAGATACTGGTATTTCAGAAATGGCCTAGGTATATGCAGATGCAGGGTTAAAAATGATAGTGGCATTGACTAAAATATCTAGAAGCAATGGCTTACCCCTTGCAGGCAGACTGTGTCTCTAAGTGCCATTTCCCTCTAAAAAGAAACCAGGTTTTTTTTTGTTTTTTTTTAAAGAAACGGCTGATTCCAGCTGTGGGGCAGACAATGCACAAGATGAGTACAGAACATCCTGTTGTACCAGTAATCAAGGAAGCTGTGAAAGAGCTCTGGAGTTATGTCAAAAGAACATACAGACAACTTGAAGGTCTTCTTGACCAAAGTGAGATACTCTGAACCTTCAAACACAAATGACTGCAAAAGATTCAAATGTATCAAATATGTGAACAATCCATGAGTTTGTAATGACACTATCGAGCATCTTAAAAAAATCTTTGCAGTACACATTTAGTTGAGACAAACATTTATCTTGAGTTTCTATAGGAACTCTATCAGGGTAACCAAACAGTTGAGTAGAGAATGGCACTTAATAAATGTAGAAGGGTTGATAGAATTAGAATGTCACCATTTTGAAACCCTTAGTGCAATAATGAATCTCGGCAATCATCATCAGTAGCTTAAAAAATCATTAAGTGAAAAACTGATGTGGAAATTTATAATGGATGAATCAGGTTGGCAAAACCATAACTCACTAATCAATCTGAGCTTTATGCTCTTCCTTATAATGTCAACACACCGCCTATGAAAGATTCTTACCAAAATCAGAAATCTGAATCTGCTTAAGCCTCTAGTTCTAGTCCCAGTTCATAGGAAATACAGATAATAAAGGAACAAACTAAAAGACACTACAAGAATGTGTCAGACAAATTCAGAAGGTGGGAAATTCTATAGGGCAACTGGTTTACCCAACAAATAAATGAGGTAGGGATCAAATTATTCCACCTTACGAATGAAGGCTCACATATGGAAAGTTAGGCGGCTTGCCCTGGTGTGGGACCAGAACATAAGTCCAGGTCTCTTTTATTTTATTCATGTTTTCCAGTACATTCTGACCAAGCCCTTTAGCTTGACAAGCTTAAAGTCAGCTAACATCCAAATGGCCTATCTGTTTTTTTTTGAGTTCTAATGGATATTGAGAGAAAAATGAACTGAGATATACCCTCCATATGAAGTTACTTAAAGGTGGCTTGGCTCAGCAGAAAGCAATGAGGCTGATTTTGGAACACAGAAAAATAGCTTTCCTTTTAATTGAGTGCTTCATCCTGAAAGGGGGGCCCTCTTTTTCCTCATTGGCGGTCTTACCCTTTTCTTGTGATTGAAGTGTCACATGATTGAAATAAAAAGAGACACTGAGCCTACTCAGGTGATAGCTATGTGATTCTTTGGAGCAAATAATACAGACATGAAAGACATCTCTTGCAATGTATGACAGGTTTTCAAATTATCTTTCTAAAACTAATTAGCATTCTAGAAAAATTGGGTTTAATCATTAAAGAGGCCATCTGCTTATCTGGGAGCTGTCTTTGAATAGTGCTGGCAACAATCAGAGAGTGCTTCCAGCAGGTACTGCAGTTTCTCTTGATTTCTGAAGGCAAGAGGAAGGGTCCACCGTGCCCCTCCCCACCCACAACAAATTCAAACATAATGACCCATTCTGGCCCTTGCTATGGTGCTCCTCATTCACTTCAAAGAGGAAAGGGGAAACAATCTTTGGGTAGAAGGTATTTAGAGCTGCCCTTGCATATACTATATATATAGATAGAAGAGTTCATGGCTTTGCTTAATGTCTAAAAGATCTGTTTACTCCCTCACATTAAATGGCATCACAGCAGACATTTACAGGCATTTGACCTAAATCACTAAAGACTGTGTGAGGTGTTGTCCTCAGCAGTTTGAACAGTTAAGACTCCTGGAAGGGGGGAAGGGATAGTCAAAGAGGCCAAAGTCATCTTCAATCGAGTATAATTATTTTTCCATCATGTAACTTTGGAATGCTTTGGTGGCTAAACAATGGGACGTTCTAATGTAAAAATGTCTGTCCCCTGAGTCACAGGGTATAATGCTCAGAATTTCAATCTGCTAGTGATGATTAGAACTAAAAAAAATAATTATGTGAAAAATATCTATATTCTTCGAGACTGTCTTATGTGAAGTTTAAACAAGTTGAAAACCTTTTGCTGAACTACCCACTGGAAAGAGGTTAAATTTCCATCCACCAACTCCTTGATACTGTCTTGAAGCCTCCTTAACAGTTCATTCTGATAAGACACATTCTTACAATTACTGTCATTGGGCTATGCATTTCCAAGCTGATTTACAATTAATTAATCAACCTTTAGAAAAACAAATAAGGTATAAGTGGTCTTTACTGAAATCTTGGTCTTATTTGTCTCAGAGGCAAAGTTGAGAAGTTTGTACCTTATTCTTAGACAAGAAATGTCATTCTAAGAAGGAGAATCACATGACAGGGATTAAATTTTAGGAAACCTCCTCCTGTCTCTTTGCACGTCCATGAGTCTCCCTCCCTCCTTTCAGATGAAAACTTCATTTCACCGAAGAAAGAGCAGCAACCAGAGAAGACTCTCCTACACTCCCTCTCCAAACTCGCCTGCATCCATTGCATCTATACCCACTTACTCTGACAGTTCTGCCTTTCCATGCGGAAGACACTGAGACATTGTTAGGTCTCGGTTTCCTCTTATGTGCAAGGGGGCATGCATATTACCTGTTCTGTAGGTTTCTTTGAAGATTAAATGAAAGGACATGTAAAACACAGTTCCTGGTATTTAATAGATAGGGGAGAAAAATGAAACAAGAATCTGTTCTAACAGCTTCATCTTCTTGGATGTTTAGATATCCATGAAAGGTGTCCTCCACTCTTTTCCAGTATTTGTTTGCTCAGTTATTTCATAAGCACTCTCCATGAACCCAGTATCATGTTAAGTGCTTGGCTTATGAGGGTGAAGAAGACAGTTCTCACCTCTGAAAAAGTCACAGCCTATGAGGGTAGAAGGGCACGTGAGAACCATGTGATGACAGCTGCAACAACAAAATGTGTCATAGGCTCTATAGATGGAAACAGGAATGAATCACTCTGGTTTATAATTTGGATAATGCTTTTCTTTGCATCCATTCCTATTCCACTCTTACATAACAAATTCCTCTAACTGGAGTTTGTAAAATAAACTCCCCCTCAAATCTGTGGTAGCTCAGGGAATAAGAAGAGAAGTCCAAGTTCAAATGAAGCAAAATGCCTCCATTTTTTAGGGGCTATTATTTCACATGATTACTCTCTCTTTGTTCATAGGGATCTTATCTGCTGATGGTTTTGAATGGTATGTCGATGAATAAAACTGCCTTCATCTGACAGTTCTCATTAATGATTACAAAGGCGATGGAATGGTTAATAACACCCATCAGAACACAAACACTTATACTCAGTCAAAAGCAAAATTAGGTTTTGAAAACATCAATGATTTGAGGATAGGTAATTCAAGGAATGATCAAAGAAAACAATTCTATTATATAAAGTGAACCAGCAATTATAATCACTGGTGTCAACTTAGATATACAAGAGTTATATTAAGGCCTGATTCTTTTCCTAAAAGGAGTCTTATTTGAAAGGAACTACTAACTCAAAAAAATCCTCATTTAGAGGGTCCATCAACTATACAGTGTGTCTTTCATGATTTTCTTTTGATAATCAGTTATTTTTAAGAAAACTTTCTCCTTTATTTTTAAAGAAGCTTTAGATTACATAAATATTAGAATCTCTAGAGTGCATAGGAAGTGCCTAGTGAAGGATGACAGAACAATACACCAGGCCCTTGATATTAATGGTTGTACTTATGAACCTTATTCTTGTGAAATTGAAACTTAGCCTTGTAATATATATTGCCTAAGAATTACCCCCTGAAAACCTCCTTGCTGCTCAAATGTAGCCTCTCTAAGCCAAACTCAGCATATAAACTCACTACCTGCCCCCAGTGTGAGAAATGACTCCCAGGGATGATCCTCCCTGGTACTGAGGGATTATTACCAAACACTAGCTAGCAATGCATTTGGAAAAAGACCTAGAGAATTGGTTCTAATGGGATAGTTCTGTTCCAGAAGTGCCTTGGCCCTGCCAATGGGAACAGTAAGTCTATATTTCTTAGTCTTTTCAAAATAACAAAAGAAAATGAATCCCTTTCTATGTGTGTGGTTTGCATGTGCATGTGTGTGATGAAAAGTAGAAGTATCTTATGACTGCTTTATGCTATATGAAAGGATTCCAATAAATGGTTTGCATTAAGCAATGTCTGCCTGTCCCCAGAAATAAGTGGCATGCGTTTGAAGGACATGAATACAGAATTAGTAAAAACAAGGTTTCCACTTAGAGTTTGCACATTTTCTTGGTCTTGTTTATTCCACATCTTTAAGCTTTTATCTCCTTTATCCCCTTTAATTCTATCACTATGTTTCATTAATATTTTCATATTAAATTTTGCTGTTCTTCATAATAATCTAATAATGGTGTTAGGTAATGCTTCCTCAGTTCATTCTGAGGTGAGCATAAGAAGCCTATAACTTTCACAAGTATCATAAAGAGAAATAATGCCTTCCATGGAAGCAAGATTTCACATTGCTACCGCAATAGAGGTGGAGAACACTATTTCTCAGCTCCCTTTCCACATACTCAACCCTTTGAGAGGAGATACTGGCTAGAATCCTATCCTTTATGCAAAGTCATGACTCTCCCCCCAAACAAACAAACAAACAAACAAACAAACAAACAAACTTTCAGAAACCACAGCCATGGAAGACTTAAATGCTACTTATTCTTTGGAGTGCACCATGCGAGCGTTCCATGCAAAAACAGCAAATACCAGGGCACCTGACATTCCTCAGGGTTTTCACTTGAAATCTGCACAAGACCACTCTCCAAACTTTGCAGCAGCCTTGTGAAAGGGGAAGCCTCAGGGCAAGATGAGAATCAGAATGATCTCCTTGCTATGGAGAACACACTGCCCTTTTCACACAGGCTCCCCATATCCCCCACAAATGCACAACAAATGCACAACAGTCAATCTGCTGTTTATTCAAAACCACCTACAGAAGATAATAGACAGTTATAAACTAATTGAGAGCTTCTGTGGTGCTGTCTCCTCATTCATCTTGCTTATTCAATCTAACTCCCTTCGTCTTCCATAAGGCACAGTGTCCCTGCTGCTCAAAACAGTCGCTGGCTGCAAAAAAAGGCCCTGGAACAACAGGAAGCTAATAGTTTAACTGTTCTTTTAAATTTGTTTGACAAAACTGACATTTAGTGCATTATGTCACATTGTCCATAATCTGCAATTTACCCCCGGGTGAGCAGTGGATGCTCATTTTATTTACCTCTCATAGTTAAAGGCGTAATTAATATTCCACTCTATAACAAAGATTAGAGATTTGACAAACATTGCAATTTAAATTCTCCATTATAGCAAACATTAAAATCAAACATCTTCCACACGCCCCATTGCATAAAGGACACGTGTAGCTGTAATTTAACTTTTTAGCTTTTAATACCACAAGCTAATTTCTGCTGTCAGTTTAATGAGCTGGAAAACACAAATCTTGCTGCTCTCCGTGTGAGCCCGGGCAGAGAGGGATGAACCGAAGTGTGAGATATCACGCATTTCTTTCAAAACACATTTCTCAATGCACCAAACAAATTGCATCTGTGTAACCTAATAAGTTCAAGGCAATGCCATGGATTCCTGAAACCATTTTAAAGGTTAAAAACACAGCAGCAAAAATATAACATTTCAAGAGAGAAACAAAGAACTCGCTGCGGTATTTTCCCAAGTAAAGGCATGTCTGGGTAAGTGATATGGAAATACATGAAGATACTGGCCACAGATAAAATACCAAACAACCCACACAAATGCGAGTGAGCAAGTTGGTCATGTCATAATATCCATGCCTGACATGCTTCCAGAACCCTAAAAGCAGAATGAGGTGGCCAGCACGCTGGAAGAGTTGTCAAAGCAAAGTTACTGCTATTCTAATTCAAGTTAATTTTTACTGGCGTCTCAGCTTCATACATTTTATGTGACTGATTAGAATTATTGTTGGGTAGTATACCTTGAGGTAGCTAAAATGACTTATTAAACAAGGAAGCTATGTGGGATGATCAGCAACACAACAAATGTGTGTTCGGTCGATTGGCTGTCTTTAGAAAGAATGTAGGTGGGATGTTGGTGTTTAAATTCCTCTTTCTCTCCCCACCTCCCCCAACTGGAGCAGGGCAGGAGAAGGGAAGAAGGAAGAAAGGCCTCTAGCATATACAAAACGGTCTGGTTGCTCCCACTCTCTTTCCCAAATACACAGAAACTCGCCTGGCTTCCTCACAAGACTTCATTAGTCACTGCCAACTCCAATCTGCTTCAGTTATTTTACATTCAGCTCCCAGGAGGAAATACTCTCTCCTGCAATTTCAGGCTAAACCAAAGATAAACTGATTCACTTTAGAAAACGACAAGCCAGCATGTCCCAACTTATACTAACATCTCACAACAGAGAGAAAAGTGTGTGTAAATATTATTAACCTTGCCAAGGTATTAAGTGAAAGAGATACATATTTCCAAGGCAGAAGGTTTCAAAATGGACTAAGTCAAATGCACTATAGAAAGCTGTTTCCATAGGCTATACAGTTCTACTTAAGTACCATCCACTTCCTTTCATTCAGTCCATGCCAAAGAGTCCTCCTAATAAGGCATTTTCAAGAGAGGTGTCTGACTCTCTTCAGCATCTCGTTGCAGCTTTGTTGGTGGAGTTACTTGATTACCTTTAAGGGAAATTAATAGTATATTGGTCTAGAGTATTTAAAATGAAAACTGTAGCTGGTTCTTTATAAAAAAAAAAGCATTTATTTCTATGAAATCCCTATAGTTTTCCGTAAAATGCTTAAGCATGTCCCATGGGCACAATATGCTATCATATGACTTAGGGATGATTGATAAACTAGTTGGGCAAAAATTAAGCCAAAACATGCCTGGTATTTAATAAACAAAATTTTGGAAAAGATTAGCCAAGTGAGGGATTTGGTCTTTCAGGAAAAAAAAAAAAAGCAGGAAGAATGAAAACAAGCTATAATAAGTACATTATATTCAAAGAGATTACATTGAATCAAAAGAAAAAATTGTATAGTTGTGTGTGTGTATAAATATGATGCCCCTATAGAAAGAACTAATAATTCTAACAGAAAGGCTGACTGGCTTTATTTATACACACACATGGAATATGTAAAGACATGAAAAATATGGCTGTAAAAGGTTTAAAAGTCAGGGACATATTTTCAGTTCTTCAGTTCAACTTTCCTATGCTATGAAAACAGAAAAATCCACTCATGGAAATAGAGTGTGATTACCAGGTGGTAACAGACTAACATTCTCTGACATGTTCACTTTCTTCTGACTGAATTAAAGGAAGAGAAAGATTTCTGGTTCCTTTCAGTAAATGGGATCCTCAGAATAAAGACAATCTCAACAGAACTTGTTTTCTGTACCTGTCAGGATATTATGAGTACTGATAACAGGTTTTAAGAATCTGTACTATAATTTTTTGTTACATGCAGATAGGACAGTCTGTGGTCCTGAAAATAAATCATTTATTATTTGATTATAGAGATTAATTAAAACATAATACCACAATCCCCTTTTCAACCACAAATATTCCTTATGCAAAATTTTAGTGCCCCAGAAAAATCATGGAGAAACTACAGAGCTCTCATCTTATTAACACCTTGCATTAGCATGGTACATTTGTTAGAAGGCAAACACTTTTTAAAAATTATGCTTTCTAGAAAAAAATGTATATATAATATACATGTGTATATAATGTGTATGTATATATGTGTGTGTGCATGTGTCTGTATTTTATCTAGATAATACAAACAAAGCCATTAAATTCATTGAGTAGTATTTTGCCACGTAGAACACTAAACATAAGTTTAGTGCCCATAAATGTAGAGCTCCCCATATCTGAAGGTGCTGGGAGACTTTCAGATACAGAGGTTATAAATGCCTGGTCACTCCTGTTGAGAGTAAAGTGTGAGATTTGGGTTAGATATATAAAACCAAGGTAAAATTAGAGATGGAACAGAAATAGAGGTTTTTGCAGCAAAACCAATCAACACAAAGGGTGATGAGGGAGAAATCAGGGCTGTAAACAGCCTATTCTGTGAGATGGGGAGCCCCTGGTATGAGCTTTAGCACCAAGTTACCATGGACAAAGCTGAAGCTAAATAACCATGGTTACTGGGGACAGGTGGATGGGTTAAATAAAACATGTGGTGTGGATTAAGTCAAGGTTTCCTTGAGCCTTTTTCATTCAAAGCAGCTAAGTTATTCTGTATCTCAGGGGGCCAGGTAAGAAGAAGGAGATAGGATTTAAGAGGAGAATAATTCTGAGTCTCAAAATCAGAAAGCCTTTGAATTGTAGGCTTGGGAGTGGTTGAGATGGGAAATTTTATATTGTATAATATATATGTTTCCACTGTTAAAAAAGAGAGGCTAAAGAGATAGTGACAATTAAATGAAAAACATATTACTGGACTGGATCTAATAACGGAGGAGAAAAGGTCTAAAAGGATCTTTTTAGGGCATATGAAAACCCTGGAATATAGACTGTAAACTTTATATCAGTGTTGAGATTCTTGAACTTGATACTGCACGTAAGGTGGTTACAAAAGTTAATAGCCTTCAAGTGGCCACTGGCTCCACCTCATTGTTATAAATTCTTCCATTGCTAGAATCACCATATGTGAACAAGAGAACACCATCAAGTCCACTCTAGTCCATAGTTCTTCCCCCAATCCTGAGGGGACTGGGATGGTGGGATGTGGTGGGAGGTGTGGGAGGTGGGCAACATGGGAATCCCAGTGGGTTCCGTGTAATATTTTGGGTAATCTAAGCACCTCTTAAAATATATGTATATATATATATATAAATAACATTTTTGTAAGCAAATACACATATATGCATATATATTTATATATCATTTTGCAAATGTTTGTATGTATTGTGAGAATTTTGATTTTTACCCACAATAAAAATAAATAAATTAATTAAAAAAAAAAAAGTTAATATCCTTATTCTTATACAAGACCCATGGACGTATTAAATGCTAAAGGAGCATATGGTATACAACCTACACTCAAGTGTTCAGAAAATGGATTGGTAAATACACAGGCAGACAGATAGATGGATTGAAAGACTGACAGATACACAGAATGATACGGCAAATGTGACAAAGTGTTAAAAGTTGGTGGATCCGGGTTTTGGTTGGGGGTATGCTGGAGTTCTCTGTGTTGGTTTTGTATTATTTTTGCAACTGTCCTGTAATTTTGAAATTATTTCAAAATAAAAAGTTTTGAAAAAAAAAAAACAGTTATGCTTTGAATAATTGCCTGTAATGCCAGACACGTGGGGAAGCGGCTCTTAATATGCATATTTCTAGGAATAAAGAAAAATGCTTTTACAACTATCTTCATGAAATTTGGGGGATGGCGGATCTTTAAGTTTCTTGCAGCAAGAAATGGTAAATGACAATTAATTGCATAATCCTCATGATCACTACTTTAAAATATGTTTACACAGCTGATGGCCCTTTTACATGGTGCTTCACCTTTATTGTATTATGTAATGGTGATATAACAATTAGCACTGTTACAGTCACCTCTTCCCAATCTTGATCCTCAGTCATGAATTTTCCTAATACATGATTTTTCAGAAACTCAGTTATGGAGGGAGACAAGGTATAACTTGCAAATTTCTTCTTATTCGCTAGGGGTAATAAGGTGTCAAAATGGTGATTGTCAAGAAAAATAAGCTTTGTTCTATGGTAAAATAGATTTACATCATTAGTAAGGATGTTCTAAATTCCACGTGAGAAACACAAACTGTTGAAAGCTCAGAGTCAGAATTTAAAAGTTCAAAGAGACAGGGTCATTGCAGATAAGAAAAAAAAAATCCATCAATTGATAAAGAAAATACAGAAAGTGAGACAATATGCAAAATTATCATAATGCAATCTGCATTTTTTTTGCCATGATAGGGAATAACCAAACCTCTTAACAATTTAATAATGAAATTGGAAACATTCAAAGCTGTGGTTTAGAAACTGCTATCTAACATTATTGTGGATTAATATTACTGTTGAGTTACAAATACATAACCCAACGGAAGCAGATCCTTTTGTAAAGGAATCCAGGGCGTATCATTTACTCCACTTGCCACAATAAGACCTTCTGCATCACGCAGAGCTTCTGTAAGCCCTTTCAGGAAAGACCGGGACCTAGAGGACTCCAGCTTTTGTTGGACCAATGGTCACATCCCAAAGCTCTCTATGGCTGGGCCAGGTATTTTTAATCGTGGGAGAATTTATAGGGGGAATCATAGGATATGATATGACGCATCTCCATCTCCTAGTTTATCCCAGCCACGTCTCAGACAGCCAGCTGCCTGGATTCTAGAACTTTGTTATTGGAGAAGTAGTAAAAGGATGCTCACGAGAACTCCATTTATGATATTGCCCTTCCAGAGGACGGGCATAGAATGTGTGAGTCATGAATGCTAGATGAACGTAAATATGGTCTTCTCGAAGAGTTCATGTTGAACACCAGCCTTGCAGATGTTAAAGCTTGCTGGATACTTATGGGATGTATGTGCCATGTTTGGGGCACCAACCATCAGTGAGACATGCTGGCTTTCTTGGTTTTGGGGCAAAACATGACCTTGGTTAAAATTACTGCCTGTAGCAAGAGCCTCAACCTGTTTTTTTCCTTCTTTGACACCTTGTAGGGTAGGGCCATATATTTACATAGGTTACAATGGCAATCTTTGTTCTCTCAAGGTAGAAGAGTGAAGAATGTCTTACTTTTGTGGCATTTCAGATTTCCAGAAAAAAGGAAGTAGGGTTTGAAAAAGCTCCCAAGGTGACACTGACATTGCCCAGACAGAGACAAAACCAAGTTTTAATACTAGATGTTCTGGATGCACAGCCTTCTCCATTTCTTGGTATGGGAGTGAACCCTTGACCAATTTCCTCTCATTCTCTCTCCATGCCTTTCAACTAATCCAACAACAAGGTCCTGGCTCTATGTCCCAAACCTCCCCAAATCCACCACTTCTCTCCATCTCCACTTCTACTACCCTAATCCAAGCCACTGTCACCTTCCCTCTGTCTAGTGTAGCAGCCTCCCAACTTCTCCCCACCCAGAATCCATTTTCCCCAACACACAGAATTAGCTTCTAAGGAGGTAGAGCATTTCTGATCATTTTCTTGCCTCAAACACTCTAGTGGTTTCTACAAACCATAGAATGGAGTCCAAATTCTTCACTGTGGCTTAGCAAGCCCTGTAATCTGCCTTTTGTCAGCTTTCAGATCTCATCTCCAACCATTTGTTGTTTACTATACTCAGGATACACTGACTTTTTCTTCTTCCTTGAATCCTTTTCTCCTTTCCGGTGCCCCTGAACTAGATTTCCCCTCTTCATGGGCTGAAATCTCATCACTTAAATCTTGATTTAAATGCCAGATCCTCAATGAAGCCTCCCCTGATTACCCAACCATCTGTCATTCTCCATGATATATTGTTCACAGATCATTCCATTTAAATCTTCTGCACAGCACGTACTACTATCCTCCATTTCTTTTACCCATTCATTTGCTTTTGATTTGTCTTCCTTAGCTGGAGGGTAGTCCCAGTCTCTGTCACAGTGTAGGCATTCAACAAGGATTAGTTGAATAACTGGCTGAATGGGAAAGGTGCTGCTCTGACAGCTCTCTCCCTGTTTATTTCCTCTAATCTGTCCATCCTATTCCTTACCATTCGTATCAATAGAGTCTTTCAAAACAATTATGTCAAGCAGTCCACTTTAAGAGAACGTGCTCAAAGACGGCAAGTGCTTTTTCTGCTGCCTACTAGAGATGCCTCTGCCTCCAGGAGGTGTGTTCAGCTCCCATTACCAAATAAAACTTCTCTGGTCCTTCGAGGTTTTGATAGGTGAGCTCTCTTTAGATTTATAATTAGTCAGGAGTAGTGCTGACAGCAATCTATTCTCATCTTGGGTGTGAGCTTTCAGAACACTGCAATTGAGCTGGAGGACACGCTCACGTTTTTATTACACTCTGTAGCCTGTTGAGTTTTATGATGCTGAACGCCTTACCATGTTAGGTCTGACTGTTACTGATGAAACATTTAAGAGAACCTTTAAATGCAAACATTATCCTCAAAGAACATACTTAGCATTGGTGACTTCCTTGTGACAATTTATCTATGTGATTAAACATTCAAAACCAAAAGATTTCAAACCCAATGCTAAAATGTTCATGCTTCGTGGCCAAGAGGACCTGAATGTACCAGAACTTGAGATTCATATTTTCAAGTTAACCTCATGGAGCATTGGTAGACAGAATAATATGAAGGCCAGAAGATGAGTGATTGGCCTAAAAGTGGCCAGGAAAAATGTCCAAGAGGTCAGAAGAAGACAGTTGGAGTGAAAGTGGTTTGGGTGTAGTGGTGGTGATGGAGGGCAGTGGGAGAAGAGAAACAATGTGTTTTTGTTGTGTACGTATAGATGTACACAATAATTAACAAATTAGATATCTGTACACCAGGGAGTTGACAAAGAAGCATTACATTTGTAATTAAAAACATAATAACTACTATTCATAATCCTCACTAATGGAGACAGTAGTTTTCTCGGTTTGTTGATAAGTGTGGAACTGTAGACCACACATTCATTGTCATCCTTGGGGTTCACACTTGCACATGATATTTTTCCACATATATGCCCACTGCTGACCTGTCCGTCTGTCATTCCATTCATCCCTCAGCACTTCCTCCCTGGAGCCTTTCCTGCCCTTCTCCTTCCGCTGGCATAGGTCCCTCCTCTGGGCTTCCATTACCTCTTGCATGTTCTTTTGTAGCCCTGACCTTTTGAGTTTTATGGGCCTTTTCTTCATTATATGATAACTTGTTTGAGAAGATGGTTTCATTCGACAGAGGTCTTTTCATCTTCCCATGTCCTCACTCCTCTTCTTACCCAGCTAAAACCCCATGGCCAGACACAACAATGGCTCCTTCACAGGACCCTTTGATCCCCAGCTCCTACCTCACCCGCATCAGGTCCACCTCTGCACGACTCTGGGCTTGCCTCCAGGCAAACATGTAGACGGACAACGCTGGACAAAAGTCCACAGCTGTGCTGATGACAGTCATGGCCACTAACTTTGAGTGAGCCCTGGTGCTCACTGGTCATCACATCGTGTTTCCCAGACCCACTTCCCCTCTGCTTCAGAATGAGTTCACACCTCTTCCTGGCTCCTCAAATCTTCAACTCATCCTCACGCTCAGCTGATGAGCTTGCTTCCTATTTCACTGAGAATACTGAAGCAATCAGCATTTGCCACCACATCTCTCCCCTCTCTCTGTCCTCCCTCCTTTTACTGTAGAGAGAACGACCATGCTCCCTCTGAGGCTAACCCTTTCCCTATGTGCCAATACCTGTAGCTTTCTTCTGCTCAAGATTGCCCTAGCAATTCTCTCCTCTAGTTGCTGCTGTTATTCCTCCCGTTATTCATTCTATTTCCACTCTTTCTCTCCCTCGAGCTAGAATCCTATTTCTCTGCTTCTTTTTATAGCAAAACTCCTCTGTTTACACTCACTGTCTCTAATTCTTCTCCAATTTTCTCTTGAACCCAAACCAGTCATCAAGATTTGCTCCTATCTGAAACCCTAAGGCAGCCTCCCTGTTGCTAAATCTCACTATCATTTTTCAGTCCTCACCCTACACGAATGATCAGCAGTGTTTGGTCAAGATGAACACTCTTTTATCCTTCTCACACTTTGTTTACTTGGGTAATATCCTTTCCTGGTTTTCCTCCTACATCATTGGCAAAGCCTTCGATTTGCTTGGTTCGTTCCTCCTTGTCTCCTCCACCTCTCACGGCTATAGTTCCCCAGGGTTCAACTTACATACCCTCCCTTCCTAATCCAATTTTATATCTCTAGCCCAGATCTCTCCCCGGAACGCCATACTTTCCTCTCCAACCACCAACTCTACCTTTCTGCTGAGATATGTCATAGATATTTCAAATTTAAAAGTCTCCAAATTCACAGTGCTTAATTCCCTACCTTTTCCTGCCCTTTCCTCTTGTTTTCCCCTCAGAAAATAGCAAATCTATCCTTCCAGTTGCTCAGGCCAAAAATCTCGGTGACATCTTTCTGATTCTTCACTTTGGCTCACATCCCTCTTCCATCTCTCAGCCAATTCAGTTGGTTCTGACTTCAGAATATCTCCATGTGACCATTTCTCACCCTTGACAGCTACTACTCTGCTCTAACCACCCTCCTCTCTTGCCTGCATGACTGTAATAATCTCCGAATTGCTCTTCTTGCTTCTTTCCTTGTCTTCCCACTGTGTGTTCTTAATACAGCAACCATTATTATTCTTTAAAAAAATTTTTTTAAAGATTTATTTTATTTCTTTCTTTCTCCCCACCCACTCATTGTTTGCACTTGCTGTGTCTGTTCATCTTTCTTGTTTCCTCAGGAGGCACCAGGAACCAAACCCAGGACCTCCAATGTGGGAGGGAGGTGCTTAATTGCTTAATTGCTCCCTGCTTTGTTGTGTCTCTCATTATGTTTTCCTCGTGTCTCTTGTTGTGTCATCTTGTTGCATTAGCTTGCTGTGCCTGACCATTGCACCAGCTTGCTGTCTTCTTTAGGAGGCACTGGGAACCGAACCAGGGACCTTCCATGTGGTAGGCGGGAGCCCAATTGCTTGAGCCACATGTTTCCCTATTATTCTTTTTAAAGGAATGAAGGCAAGTATAGAAACCCTTCTGTTTTATTCCCAAGAGAGTCTACAATTCTCATGCAGTATCTGTTATGAAACTGGGTCACCTACATTATTAAAAATTCTTGATTCCACTAAAATTTCATCTTCCAACGGACTTCTGCTTCATTCAGGATGAAAGCTAAAGTCCTTTGAACTTGACACTTCCTATTTTTCTTCCCATACATACTGCTCAAATGATTTATACATAAGGTCAAATTTCTGAGTATTTATCGATTATATACTTTTCTCTCAAATTGCCATTTTTCTTTGCCTTTAACAAACCCACACACAGAGCACTTTTTATTTGGCAACGTAATTTCATTAGCTGGTCCAAGGATAAGTCTGGCATTTATTGGACAAAAGAGAGGATGACAAAATCCTCTCTTTGGGACATTTTCCTATCTATTTAAAAATTTTGTTTTTCTTTTTTCTTTTTTATCTTCCCATCTATTTTATTCGTACTTTCTCAATAAGTTGTTAAAATTAGAGACAACTTAAAGTATTTTTTTTTCTAAAAATAATGTATCTTCATTGTATAGCACCTGGAAAATATAGAAAAGGTCAAAGAAAACACAAACCACCTATAATTTTACTATTCAGAATAATAATTAGGAACACTAGTAGAATAGTTTAATATAGCCATGTTTTTTTCACAGATATTTATTTTAAATAAAAATTGGATTTTATTGTATTTATAAACTTATATCTTACTTTTTACCACTTATTTTTATGATTTCTTTTTGCCATGAAAATGTCTGAAAACATGGATGTTAGAGACTAAACAATATTTAATCCTATGGTTGTACCATCATTTATTTATTCCTGTCATTAGTGCTAAAAATTTAGGAAGCTTTTAAATTTTCTACCGTCATATGTAATCCTCTGATGACCATCCCTATTTATATATCTTCCTTACATCTGAAAATTCCCTTAGTAGAAATTCTAAGCAGTAGGGGATTAATTGCTATGTCCATTTAAAAGTGTAGTGATACAAACTATAAACTGCTTTCCACAAAAAATTGTACCAACTTCTGCTCTCATCAGATAATGCATCAAGATGCCTTTTTCACTGTACCCTAACTGGATTTTCAGAAATCATTGTCAACTTGATGTGAAAAATAAATAAAAATTTTTATTTTTAAAATTGGCATTTCATTGCTTACTAATGAAGTTGAATAGGTTTTAATACTCATATTTATCATTTGCATGTCCTCTTCCAAAAATTTCTAAAATTTCCTGTCTATGTCCTCTCCTCATTTTTCTATTAAAATATAGGGTGTCATTCATGGATTTAAACGGATTATATGAAGGATGCCAACCATTTATCGTTCACCAAAGGAGTCAGCCTTGATACAAATTATTTTTCCCTGCCTCCACTGTTCTCTCTCCACTCATCCAACCTGCATTTGTTCTCTGCTCCCACTATGACAACTAATTCTTGCCCAATGCATCTTCTCTTTGGTCAATGGTAACCTGACTCTTCTCCAAACTTCAAAGCAATCATTAGCCTCATCTCATCCCATCTTATTTAATTAGCTACCTTTCAATATGTACAATATCTTATGAGATCCATGAAGTAAGCAACCTTTTCACAAACTTCATAGGCCTAGCACATTGCCACCGAACAGTAGAGATCCAAATCCCTGGGCAGTTCAAATATTGGGTAATGTCAAGCAATGAGCACTGATTTTAAAAATTTTTGCAATTTTCCTCTCACTAGAATATCCTTTCCCTAAGAAGGAAAATGTCATCAAAGAGAAATAGCTCTCAGATAAGAGAAATTCATTATGCATCTAGATGAGATTATCACATAATACATAGTGCAAGCTGACATTATGTCCTGAGATGAACAAGTAAGTAATTATGTATGAAAGCTAGCTGTGTGCATGTGGAAATATTTTTGGCAGGCATGATATCCACTAAACATGTGTTATTAGTAGTGGATGTGTCAAATTATTTTTCTAAGTCAAGCATAACATATCATTCTAAATATAACTATAGATGGAATACTGCAATACAACATATTGTTGTACTCTAAAATGCCAAAATATTGAAAATTATAAAAAACATGATCAATTAAACATATAATAAAGAAATAATGAAAGCAGATCCAAAGAATTGAAGGCCGTTTATCCTTAGTAATAAAAACCATATGCATGTTTGATAACATTCTAAAAATGAAATCATCTAAATATAACCTAAGGCCATACATGCTTGTAGTGATAATATTTGTTTGGAGAACCCACAAGGTTGAGTAACGATTTTTTTTTAGGTATCAAACGGTTACACTTGATATATTCTCTTTCTGTGGACAGGAACAAAATTTACATCAGTAAGAAATCATTGTTTTCTTTGCATATTTAAATGCAGAGAATTTTTAAAGCTGTTCTACTTGCATAATAGTTTAATATTTCAGCTCTAAACTTTAGATCACATTCTTATTTTTTTTTTTTTTACAATGAACATATTTTATCCCTAAGGCTAGAAATGCTATCTAATTGTCAAGCAAATTAAATAAACTGAAATCACTTAGTCACACAATATTTTGGTACATAATAGTGTAAGAGCAACTCTACGAAAAAAATCTAAGCATTTAACAGGAGCGTAAACAATAAAATGTCATTTTTGTTTGCCAATGTCTATGAAACAAATAGACCAGGGCACAGCTGATAACCCAAACTCCTTCCATTTGTCTCCATTGGAGACACAACAAAAGGATATAAATTCTCAAAAAAAAAAAAAGGTCTGTTTTTATGATGGAAGTATTAGATTTTTTTTTTTTGTAGTTACCATATAAGGATTACTTATGAAGAAGAGCTCTCAATCCCATCATTTTCTGTATTAAGTCCAAATGTAGTTTTTGACAAGTCTTAAGTGAAGGAAAGTGCAGGAAAATGACCTTCCTTATCACAGTGCTTTCAATTCTTATACATTAAATGTGCTGTTCTCAGATGCAGCTATTAGACTGTGGGCCATTTCCTTTCATTTTTGAATCATTTTTGTGCTCCCTAAAGCTGTAACTAACATCACAGTACAGTCTTCTATCCCTCTTTCCCCCACACACCCCCTTTTTTTTTTTCTAAGATGCTATTGTCCTCTCAAAACTAATCTATTTATATAACAAAAGAAAAAAAAACTAGAAAAGTATTTCAACTAAACAACTACAGGGATTTAAAAAGAAAACAAGTCTATGTGACTTCAGAATGTCAAGACTCATTCACCTCACCACTCTATTCCCCACATACACAAAGAAAAGGAGAAAATACATTTCAAAGTGACCAATTAAGAAAATGTCACTTGGGGGAGGGGGCACTACTGATGAGGCTGCAAGAAAGTAAGACGTGTCCAATTATGATTTCACCTTGCAAAGTCCTCCCCTGTTTCATTCCTCTGACAAACAAGAGGACTAAGACCCAAAGCTCATGACCTTTTACAGATCATTCAACATCAAGTGATTTAAATTTCTTGACTTAATTTTTTTCAAGAAATAGCAGGAAAAAAAAACCCACACCTCTTGAAATTAACATGAGGTTCAATTTAATTCTGCACCTGGAAAGAGTGACTGTGTGTGGAAGGCAGGGGCAGTCACTGGTGGGACACATTTGCTACTTCATCACTTGAGAAGTGAAGTCCCAAGCGTGATTCCTCTTCCCTGCTCACTGCCCTTCAACTTTCACGACAGTGTGTTTACTAGGGAAATAAAAGGGTCACAAAATAGAGAATAATGAAAAAGAAAGGAAAATATTTTCTCAGTAGCAAAGTTAATTTAGAAACTCATCTTTTATTCACTTAGAAGAAATAAAAATGACAAGAGTGAAACTTTGCAATTTATATTCCTCTCTTTGTATGCATATATATATATATACATACATAGATAGGCATTATTAACTAAAACCAATATCTTCCCCCAAATTTATAAAGTTTCGAACCAATAGATTTGTCTTAGATTTGTATTTGTTTTCTTATTCCCTGTCTCTTCCTCTCTCTCTGTTTGTGTGTGTATTTTTTTCTTTTCATGAAACTTTTGAAAATTCATTGAAGACATTAAGATGTTTTACCCTTAAATACTTCAGCATATATCATCACCTGAGGACAAGGAATACTCTACAGAACCACAGTATTATCATTATAATTACTCAAGATATTTAGCACAGATCCAAAAATATTTTCTAAATACAACCGTATTCAAATTTTCCAAATTGTCCCAGTTATGTCCTTTATAGTTCTTTTGGTTCCAGAATTCAATCAAAGATCATGCACTGCATTTAACTGTCATGTTTCTTTAGTCTCTTTAATCTAGAACAGTTCCCTGTTGTTTTTTGATGACACTGGCCTTTGCAAAGTACACAATCCAGTTGTTTTATAATAAAAACTTTCTGAAACCTATTTCCTTTATTGAATCTGACATAGATCTAGGAAATTACCCGATAGTAGCTTGTACCATGTTTCTCTGAGTTTCAGATACTCCAAGAAGCAAAGGAATTCTATAGATGTTAATGTATATAATACCAGAGACATCACGTTACCTTCAAAACCCAAGTACAATGCTACTTTAGGGAGCTATACCAAATGATTGAAACAGATGGAAGTCCCTCCCCATATTTTCCGAGAATAATAGTAATTACACAGAGTCACATTCAGTTTAATTCGCTGTAAACAAATAAATATATTTTATGTTTGCAAATTAAGGTGCAAACTTATTTTTTAGGGGCGATGCATGAGAAAGTAACCATAGCTGTGTACTGTTTGGAACTGAGGGGTCCCAAGGTTTGGCAGATCATTCACAGAGAAAGAGGAATCTTGGGAGGGATGTGTGTCGAGAACAAAAGACAAGCTGGCAAGCTAGGCAGGGAGGCTACTAAGGGAAGGACTGTTAGAATTATGGGAATCTCTAATTACATTTTATTGAGATAAGGTGATTGCCTAGGAGAAAGGAAAGAACAGGAACACTGAAACAGAGTCAAGGAGAAAAATATTTAAAATAATAGATTGACGGTCTTGATCTGTGCAGAAATAAAAAGCTTTTAGGAAACAAGGAACTGATATTGTGGACAGGCTACATGAATTATCAGCAGGATGCTAAAAGCAGTGTGTTGCATGAGAAATCTACAAATTTTTATCATTTATATAAGAATAAGAGGAAGACAAGGTAATACATTTTATGGGATGGAGGCAGGCAGGGAGAATTATCAATTTGACTGAAACAAGACATAAACATCTTAAAGGACAGGATTATCCTAGATATACATAAAGCTGCATGCTTTTTTGCACGTGGACAGATTGCTTACCTTCTAGAAGGTAGGTAAAACATAGAGACGCTTACTAAAAGGACATTATTCAGTCCTGTTTGGATCCAAACTGGATACATAATTAATAGAAATATGATAAATGTAATATTCCACAGAAAAGCAGCTCCTCTTTCTAGCATTTCAAATCAATCTAGGTTTGTTTAATATCCTAAAATATGACCCTTAGGTGTTGCCAGGGGAAGGTTATCCCTCTCTTCCACTTCCTCTCTATTCTCTTAAAATAATGGTGCCCTGAGATCTTGCAAACCTGAAGTTCCCCAAGTCTGAAGACCTGAAGATAAAGCTAATCATGTACTCTTAAATTGAAGTACCAGAATAAAATTTAAACATCTCATTTAATATTCAGAGTATTTTTTTCGAAAAGGATGTTTTAAGTTGAGCAAACTGAAAGGATGAAAATCTGTAAAACAGGACTGGGTAAAACAGATGGGGAAAAGGAAAACCAGCATAAAGATTCTTCCAAGTGTTTGCCTCACCACCTTTATTAAAGCAAAACATACCAAAAGAAATATCCTATGCTGTACTGGGTTAATTTTATGTGTCAACTTGGTTAAGTTATGGTGTCCAATTGCTTGGTTGAGTAAGCACTGACCTCATTGTTACTGTGAGGGTAATTTCTGGATTTAAATCATTAGTCAGTTGATTGCATCTACAGCTGATTGCATCTACAATCAACCACAGAGATTACCTTCAGCAATGAGAAGAATCTCCTCATCCAATCAGTTGAAGGCCATAAAGAGAGAACTGAGGATTTCAACAGCTCAACAGCCAGCTTCCCCTGGGGACTTTATCATCACCTTTCATTAGAGTTCCCAACTTGTGGCTTCTCCTGGGGAATTCAACATCACTGTCAAGTTCCCTAACATCACTGCCAGCCCTAGAGAATCAGGACTTGCCAATCCCCATGTTTGCGTGAGCCAATTCCTCATAATAAATCTCTTAATATTTACGTGTGTGTGTGTGCATATTTACTCATGGTGTTTCTCAAAATTATGTACAAATGAAAAGACAATGAAGTAATATCACCATAAAGTTGTTTTTCTGTAGTGTTCATACACATGTTTTAAAAGGACATGAATAATGACATGAGCCATTTGCAGAGTTTTAAAAAATGGTCACCTTGAAAAGATACAGCCATTTCTATGCATTTGAAGCAGAAGATTACATGTTATTTTAAAAAAATCTCTATTTTTTGAATCTCTTTTCCATTGTATTTTAAGATGAATTAATGGGGAAAAAAACCTTATTTTACTGTTTACGTAGAATGGCACAAATAAATTATTTAAACATTCAATTATTAAAGTATTTAAATGTTATAATTTATATAATATGGTTATGTAAGAGAATGTGTGCATGCTTTGTTTGCTTGTTTGTTTTTAAGAATATTACACTGAAGTATTTAAGATTAAACAGGCAATGTGTCTAAAAGTTTGGCTCATACCAATAAACAAAGCAAAGTGTTATGAACTGGGGCATCTAGATAAAAGGTAGATGGGGATTCTTTGTATTTTGTACTATTATTGTAGCTTTTTTTTGTGTTTAAAATTATCTGCAAGTAATTCAAAGTAGAAAATGACAATTACAATTGGCAGAATTTAGAAATTATCAGCATGACTGGTGTTGCTAATTTCACTCCCTGTCCGTCAGCCTCTGGTTCAGTCAGGCTCCTGTTGTGCAAAGTCCCTGAGGAGCAGGCCTGGAGCCTGGTCCCAAGCCAGTGAAGGTCGGGTGTAGAGTCCATGCCTTACCCACACTTCACCCAGCCCGACCTCTGTCTTATTATCAACCTATCTAGGAGTAACATTTTGAAAAGTAAAGGAAGCCATTATAAAACCACTACGCGCAGCCCCTCAATTACTTAAAATCACTCGAACTAGTGAAGGTACTCATTAGTCTTTGCTCACCCTGGGCTTTAGCCCAGGTAAGATGGTCTGTGGGTTATATTCAATTGTCCTGCAAAATAATATCTACCTCTTCTCTCTAATACTCAAAGCAAGCTCGGATGTAGTGAGTGAAAAGGTACCCTAAGGATAGCCTTATGCCTAACAGACAAAGAAAAAACAGCACCACGTGTAAAAATGACAGTGTTTCATGATGAGTTTCGATGACTTTGCCACACACCTCACACGATGACAATCTAGCAGGGCCCTGACCTCCTCCTACCAAACTGTCCACATTGGGTTTCCTGGGGAGGAGAATGATGGGGCCACAAACATATCCCTGCTCTAGGTGTGGATGACACCAGCTTTGGAAGTTCCAATTCCCCTTCTCCTCTGTCTTTTCTGACCATCTTGTGACCTTATAAGTTTCCATTCAATCATGAGGACATAAGTCATGCTTCTGGGCCTTTCTCTAGCTTGGTGAATTGGCCCACAGACCATTCATTCATTTAATATGGTGAGACCTGCAAAGTGGCCTTTGGGGCACGAGTAGCATTACAGGGATTTTCTGTGACATATTGACGGCCATCTATTATTTAACAAATGGAATGACTGTTTTGGGCTTTGGCTCAGGACACTGGGGCAGAGTATTGATTCCTCCTCCTTTTGATATGATTCAACCACACCATGGCAGTAAAGCCTGTACAGGCCACAGGTATGAGACCCTTGTTAGGGGAGGTACCAGAATACACTCCTTGAATTTCCATGCATCTGGCAAATGCAAAACTGAATCAATCACTGCTCCCTCACCAGGGAGAATTTGTAGGATTTATCTGGACTGGTTGTTTCCCTGAAGGACAGTTGGAAATGAAATACCTTCACTTCAATGAATCTTGTCCCTGTGATGTATTGCTTAAATAAATAATAAATGCATCTTCCTGGGCAACTCAGCCATAGAGGAAAACAGAAACCCATGGTGTATATTTTTCTTGGAGAAGCTTAGAGCATTAACTATCATTTGTTACAGAAGCAGATTTACCTTAAGTTTACATTTACTAAAGATTCTCTTACTTTCATCAGCAAGGTGTGCTACTAATGACAGATGTGGAGTGGGAATCATGTTATTTTTATTCATGCTAGCTTTTCTCTTATTCTTCCCCAAGGGCTGTGATACTTAAAGCAGGGTATGAAGGGAGAGCACAGGTTCTGGGGTCAGACGGCCTGGTTTTGAGACCCTGCACCTAAGCAAGTTCCTTAAACTTAACCTCCCCAAGCCTTTGTTCTCTCAGCTGCAAAATAAGGATCATGGGGAGAGTCTCCCCTAGTGAGGATAAAAGGAGATAAGGCCTGTCTCAGCATAAACAGCTCACATTGGGAACAATATCAGGCCTCAAGGACATTTAGCAATTATGATGATATAAAAATATCAAGAGTAGGGTGCAGGTGGGGAGGGAGAAGATGAGATGGCAGGAATGGAGTGAGCTGGCTCTGATCTCCTGGAAGCCTCCTTCTTCTGGAGAGAGTGAGCCAAGCGCCCTACTCCTTCAGGGACCTCTTTATGTTGACTTTTCTATTTCTTGACATTTATTAACAGTAACCCTTAAAAAAAAGAGAGAACAGGAAAAGAAATGCTGCAATAAACTTTTGTTCATGTACAAAAATTACTGCTACAAAGCGTGTCTGTAGAACAGCCTATGAACTTTGATAATGAAAAACCAGAGTACATGGGCACTCACATCCTCTTCTGCTGCCTTCACTGCAAGACCCTGGATGCCCAATAATATTGGAAATTTGGACAAGTCTGATGTGACAGTTTGAATTTTGTGAATCCCAGAAAAGATTATGTTCTAGAGCTAATTCCTGTAGGTGTGGGGCCCTTTGAATGCATTAAATTCAGTTAAGGGACTTTTGATTAGATCACTTGATTAGATCACTTCAGGGCTTTTAGTTGGTCTACATCAGTGAGGTGTGACCTAGGGTGGATCTCAGCCCTCTTGCTGGGATCTTATATAAACTGAGAACTGAAAGCAGAAACACACAAAGAGACACAGAGAAAGGGAGCTCTGCCATTTTGACCCTGCTATGTGAGAGAGAGGACTCCAAGTTCACCTACAGCTACAGAAGGACAGAGAAGTCCTAAGAGGCTCAAGGAGATGGGGCCCAGGGATATATGTCTGATCACCCACAGCTGAACTCGGGGAGAAAACAGAGCAGCAGATGCTGAGAGAGGAGGCCTGGAAAGAGACAAGCCATATGCCTGATCCCTCACAGCTATGCTCCCGGAGACAGTGAGCCTGGCTGGTGAAGGCAGGGACCTCAGCAGAGATTGACCGCCATCTTGCCTTGGATCAGGATCACCAGTAGCTGACTTTGTTGAGAAAGCATCTCTGCTGGTGCCTTGATTTGGACATTTCATGGCCTCAAACCTGTAAAAATTTCCCTTAATAAAATTCCCATTATAAAAGGCAACACGTTTCTGGTATTTTCGACTTGGCAGCCTTTGGCAAACTAAGACATCTGCTCAGCCAGGCCATTTAAATAAATCATCTTGACGATTTATTTACTTAATTGATTCTGCTGGCATTTTTAGGGGCTGTCAGTATTTCAGCCAGTCTAACCTGGCCATGTTACATTCAACAATCTACCAAGACGGTGAGGAAGCAGACGTCTACCTGGATGTCGCAGCAAGGACATGGCAGAAAGCAAAGCCCTAGTTTTGTTCTTTGGAACCACAAAGGTAACTCTTGGCCCGCTTTCTGTTTAAAACACTACTCCCTCTCCCCACTAAAGAACTGGCACTGAGCAGTGAAAACACAGGTAGGTGCTCAGTGAGTATCTGTTAAAGGAACAAGTTGCACAGATGGTTTATTGTGTTATCAACATAAAGGCCTGTGTTTACTAATAATAGAAAAGATGCAACTTCATTTTAAACTTATGATCAGACCTTAACATTCAAGGGCAAAGCTTTATGTTAATGAAATTAATGCATGTTTTCCTGGTTCATGGTCTAGCCGTCCTCCTTGCCAAAGGAAATGGTTTTCCAACAAATACTCAGTTACTGAAAATTTCAGAAGCAGTGGGGTCCACGTAGGGACATGTGTGCAAAAAGTAGAGATGATATGTTTTCACGCATCAGACTCGGAACATTCTCATTCCACCAGGCTACTTAGTGATCCCTTAGGGGCTGTGATTCCTGGAATGAGTTTCTTAGGGATTGGTGTAGTTCTGTGTGAAGTTCCAAGAAGAATGTGTTTGGCAGCCAAATGCCTTGGCTCTCGATATTTTCCTGGCACACAGTTAAAGAACATTATCTTGTTCACCAACCATAACCGAAAAACTCAACTTCATCTTTAACTATGTCTGAACAAGCCTGTTAGGACTGCTCACATATTGCTTTGTAAGGCTTTTTGTGTGTGGTGCAAAAGAGAAAATGCTGATGTTACTGAGAACTATATTAGTGAAACCACGGGACAGCATGTGGCCTGATTAATCTTATGAACTCAGTATTAACATATTGCTGGAACATAATGTAGATTATAAATTTATGAATGTACAATACTGACTCCCAATAAACAGAAAACCCTGGTCTTCAGCAAGTTCTTAATTCTTTGTCTCTTAACCTTGCCCTGTCTACAACTAAAGCTCCAAGGTAGTGACTCATGAAATTCCACAGTGATAAAAAAAATAACTTTTTTTTTTTTTAGTTTTCCCAAGCTTTCATTGTAAACATGCCCTGCCAACTATTTAAGCATTGATCACATTAAAATTTATATGAAATAGGCAACTGAGTGATATCATGAATGATGCTTCATGGATGATTGGTTTAGACACGGCACCTGTGTACCACACATTTCCATGAAGGCATATACTGGGAAAATAGCAACATTATTACCTGAAATAATACATTATAAGTATCTCAGAGAATGCACCTTATGACACAGAACCTAGGCCTACAGTAATCAAGAAGACCATGATTACTATGTTATTTTCAATGCCTTGACATTCACTCAAACACTCAATGAATATTTTTGAGCACTTTCTATGGGCAACTCTTGTAGTCACTCAGAACAAATCAGAATCAAATATTGTCCTTATCTTGAAATGGACATTTATTTGGCTTTCTACATAATATCCTCCCGATGAACTCCTTTTAGATGATCATTACAGTTTCCTCTTGGGGCAGATATTTGCCCAGGTATGAATCACTTCTATGGGGCTACCTTCATCCCACATACTTCATGCAGTCTTTAATTTCTGCACGCACTTAGATTGCCTTGCAAATTCTCTGAGTGATGCCATGGTTTAGAAGAATGGTGGTATCATCTTGTGGTAGCTGGGACCATGACAATTTCACACGCCATTTAGAGAACTCCTTGCTGGGGTCCCTCCTTCTCACAGAGGTTTCTCCAAACTGCTTTCTAATAGAGCCTAATGGACTTCCTTAACATAGTTGCTGTCAACTGTGAACAATAATTCAAATGCCAATGACAATGAGCATTTCCTGTTGACCCCCATCCTAAGCACTAATCCTAGACACTCACACCATCTAGACAATCACCACATGAAAGCAGAGTAGTTTCTGAGCTGCCAGAACCATTATACCCCTGGTGTCTGCACAACAACAACATTGCCTTGTATGTACAGAGTACTTTTCTTTAAGGATGTAAAATGTTGGTCATGTCCCTCTCTATGGCAACCATGGTTAATAGACCCTTAAGACAGAAGCATGAGACTCTACCTGAAAAAGAGAAGGTGTCTGGTAGTTTTTGTTACATCTATAGTTTCTTGACCCTTTATCCATGTAAGGGTTACCTCTGCACTGCTGGAAGGTATAGGTATGACAAGCTGTGAGCCCAGAGTTCTTAAGAAATGCAGTTGCTAAATGATCCCACCAACCTCCCTTATCACCAGTGATGTCCATCTCAAATGATGATTCAAACCCCGAAGAAGAGCTAATGTAGTAGAAGCTGATATGTAGTCATTTCAGATCTTCTTAAAAGACTGATACCAGCTGGTCAAAGTGCTTAACTGGGACACAAATTACATCATGACAATAATTATTACTTAAACTTAGGTAAGAATTCACAGAGCGTACTTTTTTTTTTTCTCAGATGATGTCAAGATGGATTTTCATTTCTCTTTTACTGCCACATTGTCCATTTGAAATGAATGACTCTACTGTGGTTCTCTCTAGGTTAGGTTCTTCTGGTTGGGCCCATCCACACATTGTAATGTTGCTAAGCTTTGTTAAATATCCTGTGCCTCGTTTGTGTGAGACGAAACCACAGAGCAAATCTATGCTTGAGCCAGAGATTAGAATTAGCCAATGGAGTCCATATGAAAGGCCTCTGTTTTGTTTTGCTTTTCACTTTCCCTGAACATGAAAAATGAAATTCTAAGAGTAGAAAATTTTGATTCAATCCCACCCTGGCTACCTCCCAGGATCCCAGGCTGAAGTGTGGATAACAACCTTGCCAGTTCTTAAGAGGTGTTTGCAGAGAAATGTCAAGGTCAAGATGAAATGCTTTCAAATGAAGAGCCCTGCAATTGGGGTGGTTGGTTTCATGGGTGTGCCCAGGAGGCAATTTCTCAGGAGATCCTTTTTTGACTCCTGAGTGGAAAGATCCATATGCCCGTTCCTTACAGTCATCAAAAGGGCTCCTGCAGCTCACATCTGACAAAACAGAGAAAACAATTCAAGTCTAGGGCTGGCTAACACTCCACCACTCTAAGTACATGGCATTCCCAAACTGAGTAACACAGTATTTCAAAGACAAGAAAGATAAAAAAGGAGCACAGAAATGTCATTGAGAAGTGGGTTTCTACATTTACTTTGAACACAGGATATGCTGGATGGCTGCAGCTGTGACTGCGAGATTTCCTGTTGGTATTATTTCCAGACTGCCGACACCATCAATCACTCTGAGACTGCAATCACAACAAATAAACAAGGCCTAATGAACGAATGCCCATTGCTAGCCCAGAAAGCTCCAAAAGTTCCTATTTACAAAGGAGTTTGGCTCCAGGCTAAAGTCCAGCAACTCCCTCAAGTTGGTGGGGGTGGGCCTGGCTCCAGGGACCTTGTTTAGCTCTGGAGTTCCCTGGCTCCTTGCATAGTCTGTGATAACTAGCCACAGGCAGAACTTTTTACAGACAAAACCTCGTGGTTTTTATGTTTCTTGTTTTTCACGTTATTTCTTTATTTGGAGTGCCTTTCTCAGAATTCCTCTTCCACCAATCTTGAAACCCTTCTGGCTAAAAATTTCTGCAAACTCAGTTACCACATATTATCACGTTTAGTCTGACCCTACTATGGATGAGATTTGCTTTTGATACAGAAAAACTGCTGATAGAGGGTTTGGGTATGAGGAGAGACATACCAGGAAAAGAAGGCAGCACATAATATTTAGTACCAGATCAAATATTCTCAACGTATTTTGAACTGTGGTTTTTGGGCACATAAAAAGAAGGAAAATAAAATGGAAGTATGGATGATTGGAAACACGAGTTGTGGCTTGGTTTCACAAATGCTCTTTCAAGGCCACCTTTATTGCAAGGGGGGTTTTTGTAGAAGGGTGACTTCATAGAGCATCACTAAGAGAACATAGTGTTCATCAAAACAAATCCAGTCCTACCAGGTTAATATGACCTGGTGCTCTTCATAACATGGCATTTAAGGCCTGGTGGTTCTCCAGCAATTTCTGAAACCCACAGCCCATTTAGTGAGGCCAGTCAAGGCACCGAGCTGTGAAGTGGAGAGTGTGCCCAGACCCCTGTACCCCACCTCCTTATAGCTGGTCTCCACAGAAGACGGCTTCCTCCATTTCAACCTGGGCGTATAGCTCAGGGACTTTTTAACCCAGGAAGCCCTGGGTCTCTCAATGCCCTTCTGTACCTTACCCAAAACAGAAGGCTGCCAGCTGTGTGCGTCCTGCTGCTCTCTCCTGCTTCATTCTCTGGAAGTCAGGTCTGAATCTGCAGAAACTACCCTTTGGGGAGGGCATCTGGCTTACATGCTGACCACTGTGCACCCCCTCAGCTCACTACAGCTGACCCTAACTCATGGGGGGGGCAGGAAATTCTGATGCTGCTGTTTCATCACAGTTTTTAAAGGGCTTTGGGAGTTGCAGACATTTTGTTGACTTAAGTTTTATACTGGAAAGTACAAAACTGGAAAGCCGAATGAAAATCAACACAAATCAATTTATAAGCATCTAAAAAAGAAAATGCGGCTGCATTGCTGTACTACTTGAGAGCTTGCTCTCCCACAACTTTTAATCTTGAAAATTCTCAAAAGAAGAGAAGAATATAACTGGGATGCCCTCCACCTGGATTCAACAATTGTTAGCATTTGTGTTGTCTCATTCAATTTTTCCACCTGAACCAGCTGAAAGTTAGTTTTTGATATTATTTCTATCCCTAAATAATACTTCATCATGCATATAACCACAATATCATTACACCTAAGAAAAATAATAACTCTATAATATAATTTCCTATGTAGTCCATATCCAGTATTTCCAATTGTCCCAAAATGCTTTTTTATTCTGCATCTAGGTTCAAAGAGTACATTTGGCTGTGTCTCTTTAGCCTCCTTCAATCTAGAATAGTCCATCTGCCTTTCTTCTTTTTTTTAAATCCAACACTGACTTTTAAAGAGTCCAGACCAGTTGTCCTGCAGGAAGTCTGATATTTCTGATAATTTCCAGATTAGGCAGCTATTTTATATATATATATATATATGTAAATGAATATATATTATAATATGTAATGTTCTAAGTATATTATAGATATAATATGACTTCATAATGATATGAGTTCATACCAATATTTCCAATTCAAATTTAAGATGCTGGAGATTTCCCCTGTTTTTAAAAATACATCCATATCTCTTACGGTGACTTTGGTTCCTAATTACATTCATCTATTGGCTCATTTGCTTTATCCCACTATATATAAAATAATTTTAGAATAGCAATATCAATATTACCATGAATAACAAATATAGTCAAAACTATATTTTTAGAAAGTATATTCGGAGAATTCTCTTGCTTCCCCTCTTCTGTTCCTTCAACCTTGTTTCTTCTCTCTCATCTCCATAGGAAACCATTTTCGACCATTTTGGGTTTATTCTCTGTGGGTCCTTTTTGTAAAACTACATAAAAGTGTGTGTTGCATATAAACATACATATATATTTACTTATTTCCCTTGTTTCTTACACAAAATGTGTCATTCCATATGTAGTCATTTGCAGCTTATATTTCCTTGGCCTTTTCCCTTTTGAACATGGTAGCTTTCTAATCCTATCATCTCTTCCACCTTTATTAGCTGCCATTCATCTGTAAAGAATTTTTCTCCTGCCTGTTCCCTTCTCTGGACATCATTCCAATTCAGTTCCAAGAAACCTTTTCCATCTCTTTTACAGCAGTACTCGAGCATGTATTCCATTTTCTGATGGTTTTTCAAGATGATGGGCCATTCAAATGTGTCTCCTGTGTTGTTAGGAGACCAACCTCTACCTTAAACCTCTACCTTCAACTTAATCTCCAAGCGTACTTGTTAATGACCTTGATGAAGGGTTTGCCACCTGAAGAAAATCCCTAACCAAGGCTGAGGCTGCAGGTAGACTCAGGGTGGGCAATCCTTGCTGGCCAGAAGCTGCAAAACTGACTCGTCTGACTGTAGCCGCTCTCCCCACTCCCACCAACTTTCCATTTCCCTCTCCTCCTCCCCTCAACCTGTACCCTGCTCCTTCCAGGTAATTCCTACTGGGGCAAGCACAGACAACTTCAGAAGCTCACCCAGCTTCCTAATTGTGTTCTTAGCAGGCTTCCACCTAATAAGATACTAATTAATCATTTCTCTGCAAACCTAAAACTAAAACCTTCATGACCTATCCCTTAGGGCATTTTTCATTAAGAGGAAATTCAGTCTGGTTATACTTTTAGGAAAAGAAATCCACCATGACTAAGTCATTTTCTATATTTTTCCACATGTTTCCTCTGAATCACAATAATCTTCACCCAATAAAACAATCATCTTGTATTTTACTTTTAATATCTATGTACTCAAAATCAATTTACTTGTTATATTAACTCTGTTTTGTAAGAAATTACCACAGAATAATTAAACAGGGAAATACAGATTTATTATTTTCACGATAGGATATAATATAAAAGATTCAAATAAAATATATGTAGTTACTGATGCTTAAGCAAGTTGTATCATCTTTGCCTTTTTGAAAGCCAAGGAAGACCAGAACCATCACTAGAAAAAGCCTGTTAGCACCTGTAACTGTACTGTATTTCCAGAGAAATGAGATAAAAAGTAAAGTAAACTAGTTACACGGTTAGGGTCAAGTATGCTTTTAAAAATATGACATTGTAAATTTTAAACATTTACTTTTTAAGTAAATAATTAAAAGTAAAAGAGCAACTGCAAAGAAAGATGGACATATTTGTAAGAATTAAAAAAAAACAATAATAAATGCTAGTAAAAGAAATGTACTCCGATAATACAGTGATAAAAGGAAAAAAGTATATTTTTTTTAAAAAAGGAATTTTTTTTGTTTTTTTTCCCCATATTTTTGGATGTCCCAATCCACTAATTATATTTTTAGTTTAGTTTTTTTTTTCTTCTGAGTTTCCTTGTATTTATCTCTTGCTTTTAAGCTTATCATTATTATTTCTTTTTCCTATTAATTGTATTTGGTTATTATATGGACTTCATGTTCAAGGGAGGTTTAGATCACAGAAGGGTTACAATGGGGGCTGCAGAGGATCATTGGTGGGAGTTGTCTGGGATGGGGGATTCATGGGAGTAAGTTCATCTGAATATATATGAAAGATATATAAAATTGTTCAAATGATCAAGGGATGGGGCCTGGTCATGGTGGGTAGACGATCACTCAATAAATGAGGGAATCTGAATTCCCAGCCTGGAGAGCTCTGCCACATTCTCCAAGGGAGCAGCAACAGTTCCCTGAGTGCAGGGGCAGTGTGTGGCAAAAGAGGATGGCCCACTGATGGGTTCTTGTTATTGGTGACTAGCCTTATGAGTCTTTGCTCTTGTAATTGAAACTTAGACTACTGTTATGGGGTGCCTAAGGGTTGCCACCTGAGAGCTTCCCTGTTGCTCAAATGTGGCCTCTCTCTAAGCCAAACTCAGCATATGAATGCATTACCTTCCCCTCAATGTGGGACATGACTCCCAGGGATGAGCCTCCCTGGCAACAAGGGATTAATACCAAGTGCCAACTGGCAACATAATTGGAAAAAGACCTTGAATAAAAGGGGGAAAAGGTAAAGAGAAATGAGTTCATGTGGCTAAGAGACTTCAAAGAGAGTCGGGAGGTCATCCCAGAGGTAATGCTTACGCACACCTCAGTAGGATCTCATAGACCACCAAAGTGGATATCACTCCACACAGAGGGGCTCCTGAGGGTTCTGGAGACACCCAGGTCCTATATAAGGGGGGATAGCCCCAGAGATTGGTGCCTTATTAGTGGGCTCTACTTTGGAATCTGTGCTCCTGAGAGTGACAGAGTTGGACTCAAATAAGTCCTCCCTGCATATGGTCCATCAGTCCCTTCTATTCAAACCTATATGTGATGCTGGAGTTTTTAGGTGTACTTCCAGAGACTGGAGCCTCTTGCCTGCCTATGCACCAGCTGTGCCTGGAATCTTGTTGGAGCTGCAACTCCTACCCTACAGCTCAATGGACTCATCCAAGTCACCTGGCGAGGAGACGACATTGGGCAACAGCCATCCCAGGGAATGGAGAGGGCCTGCAGCTGCAGGCAGGATAATCCCACCCACCGTATCCATGGGATATATAAGCCCTCTCTCACTTGGAGGTGGAGTGGACATCACCATCCCAGTCCCCTCAGGATTGGGGGAAGAGTTATGGACTACAGTGGACTTAATGGTATTCTGTTGTAGACATATTGTGATTCAAGCAATGGAAGAAATTATAACAGTGAGGTGGAGCCGGTGGCCACTGAATGCTTTCGGGGCAGGGAGGGGAAGGGCAGTTGAAATACAGGGGCTTTTTCGGGACTTGGGGGTTGTCCTGAGTGGCATTGCGGCGACGGATGTAGGCCATTTTACATCAGCATATACTATGCAGAACTGTGTGGGAGAGAGTGTGGTCTACGATGTGAACTGTGGTCTATGCTTGGTGGCAAGGCCCCAGGATGTGTATATCCAGTACGGGTGATGTGCCACACCGAGGAAGGATGTTTGTGTGGGATGTTGTGGGAGGTGTGGGAGGCGGGGAACATGGGAATCCCTGTAATTTCTGTGTAATATTTAGGAAATCTAAGCACCTTTTAATATATATATATATATAACATTTATGTAAGCAAATGCACATATATGCATATATATTCATATATCATTTTAAAAATATTGGTATGTATTGTGAAAAATTTGATTTTTACCCACAATAATAATAATAATAATAATAAAAAGACAAAACAAAACTCTCATTGGGGAGCAGATATAGCTCAGTGGTTGAGCACTGCTTTCCATGTATGAGGTTCAGGTGTTCAGGAAATGGATTGATAAATAGAAAGAAGTAGATAGATAAATGGATAGATGGATGGGTAGATAGAATGAAATGGCAAATGTGGCAAATGTTAATGGTAGATCTGGAAATTAGGGGGCTAGGGGTATGTTGGGGTTGTCTCTAGGGGGTTTCTATTACTTTTTAAACTGTCCTGTTTAAGTTTAAAAGTATTTCAAAATTAAAAGTTAAAAACAAAAAAGGTAATTGAGTTTAAAAAAAAAAAAAAAAAAGAAATGTACTATCACTATCTTTGTTGCATCTTTTAAGAGGAGCCTTTAGTGTCTCAGGGTGATGCTAGCCCAATGGTCACTCTGGGGTCAGGACCTAGATGATGATCTACCCTGGCATCATGTTGAGTGAAATAAGCCAGACAGAGAAGGGCAAATACTGTGTGATCTCACTGATTTGAAACAATTAGAATAAGCAAACTCATGGAGTCAGAATCTAGAATATAGGTTACCGGGGGACAGGATGAGGATAGGGAATGGGAAATTAAGCCTTAAAATGTATAGGTTTCCTATTTGGAATAATGGAAATGTTTTGGTAATGAATGGTGATGAAGGGAGCACAACACTGTGAATGAAATTAACAGCACTGAAAAATATATATCTAAATGTGAGTTAAAGGGGAAATGTTAGATTGTATATATGATAACAGAATAAGCATTTTTAAATATTCATGGAACTACACTGCACAAACAGGGAGCCCTAAGTTAAACCATAGACTTTAATTAATAGTACAATTATGAAGATGTGCTATCATAAATTGTAACAAATGTCCCACACCAATGCAAGGTGGTGGTGGTGGTGTGGTATATGGGAATCCTGTATTTTATGCATGATTGTCTGTCACCCTACACCTTCTCTATTAAAGAAGAAGGAAAAAGATTTTCCCTGGGATATGTCAGGTCAGCTGAGGAGGGGACCAAAGACTTTACATATCAACCCTGAAGTTTCCCACCCACAGGTATATATAAGTAGTTCTCAAATATTTCTATCTTGTTACCTCACTTCAGGCAGAGGAGAAAACAAGAAAAATAGACTTAATCTGCAGCAGGAACCATTTAGCTTTTATAAGGAGGGTGGGCTGGCTGAGATTCTGTCCCTGTGATGCATTCCAAAGAGGGTCAGTGTGTCCTTCCCTAGACCACCACCCCGAGGTGATCTCTCCATAAACAGAGGATGCTTTCTCCTTTTACCTTCCAACTCTGATCTCTTTGAATGAATAAGATATGAAAATAATTTTAAACCCAGCAATCTTCAGAAAGGCATTTTCTGAGAAACTGCATGTCTTACGAATCCAAGAGCTTTTAATCAGAAGCAGTGTAACTTTTATTTATGTCATCCATTCTTAAACATACACATGCTTGTATGGCATCCCTGGAGATCCTGGGTAGGTTTAGGGTGGAGCCTGAATCTCTATGAAAAACAGCCTCCCCCAGAAAAAAAAAAGCTGCCCAGATTCTTCTGATGCATACTCCTTCATTTTAGGAAACATTATATTTGATCTATTAAACTAGTAATATGAAACAAACAAAAAAACTTCACATTGATGATGTCACTTTTAAGTCCATGCTGCTTACAAATTCAAATAGAGTATTGCTCAGTTTTGTCATTCACAGACTAAACATAGACAGTGTGTGCAAATTAGTGGTGTGAGACTAGTTCTTAAGAGGGACAATTTTCTTTAGCATTCTGGTAAGGCACCATCTGTTACATCCAGGGAGGAATCGGTCCTCACTTCATTATAGATCCATGTTATTCACTTAAATATTTCCTATAGAACGCGCTTCAAAATTACAGGTCGGTTCAGTGTTACAGAAAGCAGAAGAATGTTAGCTGCTGCTACAATGAATGGCTGCAAAAATCTCAGCTGTGAATATGCAGTCCTGCTTTGTGTAAAAGCACAAGAGGCCTCCTTCCTGTGACTACACAGTATTCAAATTTTATATACAACCGTGACTAGCTTTACACTGAACTATGCTCCTTCTGGTCTTTTTGTTTTGTTTTACCCTTAAGAAATGAGATATTCTGCTAACATTTCCTTTCCACCTCTCCACAAATATCTGAGAATATAATTTATGTAAACAAATTTAATTTATTTTTCATATTTAGGAATGTACAATTTCTGACACAATTTTCTGTTTATGGAATGGAATCTATTTTTAGCTTGTGGGATGAAAAGTGTTTATGCTTTTAAGAATGGCTGGAAATAAACAGAAAAATAAATATGAAGTTAAATATGAGCATCTGAAATTGCCATCTGCATAAAGATCTCCAAAAGGCAAATGGAATAGAGCATGATATATTGTCCAACACAACCAGCAAAGCTGCCTTTCAAGGGGAGAGCAGCCAGTGAAGAAATCTGTGCAAACCTTGAGACCACAGACCAAAAGGTTTACCTATTGTGGGGTGGAGAAAGTCCACACTCAGTTTTCCATTTCACTATTTTGATTTTGGCCACCTTGTGCATCACACTTTTGTTCCTTCTGCCCTCTTTCCTCTCCCTAACGGTTAAGTTCCCCTCTTAGATTGTCCACTTTTCTCCATCTCCTTTGTTGTCAACTTTGCTTCCACCTGCTCTTGCATGAAATACTGCAATGGCCTCCCTGCAGGGCTCTCCGAAGCCAGGATGATCCACTCTCACCTGCTCTCCATGCTGCCACCAGAAAGAGTGTTGACAACACATGTCCGATCACTCATCCCCTTACTTGAAACACAACAGTGGTTTCCACTGCTCTTGTGATGCAGATTATTATAGGAAACGAGGGAAGGCGGCGGTCAGAATAAAGCTGTAACAGCTGGGACCCCGACGGTCAGAACATAGCCACGAGACCCTGCCCGGAAAACCCCTGAGGGGAGGCAGCTGTTTGTAACCATTACAGCCCCAAAGCCCGCCAAGACCCTAGTCACAAGGTCTCATTTGAAACTCCCAGGCTCAAAAGAAGACCTGGATAACTCCAAACAGAAAGGTCTCCCTATTGGTTCCTTTAAAGCTAACAGGTGAAGGTAGAAAGGCAACCAATCAGGAGAGAAAATAGCTAAGCTCCCTCCTTAATATGGTGAAGCGGGGAGGAGGAAAGGCTTTAAAAGACCCACCCCAGGGCCCACGTGGGCATCTCACCCTGTAGCATGCCTGCATCCATGTCTCGGATGTGTACTTTTCCTTTTCCTCGTTTCTTAATAAACCCTTTTACTGGCCTAATCAAACTGACACATCTCTGAATTCTTTCTTATGATGAAGCCAAAAACCTAGAAACTCAGAACTCAGAGCGTTCCGCTAACACTTGGGATAAGATAAAACCCTTCTACCTGACTTAAAAGGCCCCCTACCTGGCCCAGTTGCAACCTGCATCCCTAGCCTCACTGCTCTTCGGGCTCTTTCCCCTCCTCCCTGGGTAGTATCTCTTGCTCCCTGGCCTTTTCCAGTCACTCATGTTTGTCACACTGGCTCAAACCCACTGTATGTGTTGCTCCCACTCCGCTTCCCCCAGTGAATGCCCTTTCAGCCTCCCAGTCACTCATGAGTTCTCGCAGAGGGAGCCTTCCTTGACTAGTCTCAATCTCTCTGGGACAAGATTGTAGGTGGAACGCCATCTCCCTCACCCTGTTGGTGATTATTAGTGCCATCTTCTCCACTAAAGCATTGGGCCCACAAGGGCAGGTATGTGTCTGCTTTAGTTTCTCAGGGCACCTTCCCCTGGTACTGTGTCTGGCCATTGAACGTGACACAGCGGTGTTGGTTCAAATCCCAGCACAGCCGGTGTCAGTTCTGTAACTTAAGAAAGTGAACCTCATTGTGCCTAATTGTCTTCATCTGTAAAATGAAGTAAGAATGGAGTTGTTGTGCAGATGGGATGAGTTAATGATAGACAGGGTTTAGAAGGCTGTCTGGACCATAGCGTTATATAAACATTTGCTTCTAAGGCCACCAGCGCCACTGCTCCTCCTACTGTTAAAGAGATGAAAATAGTGAATGAATGAATATTTTCTAGAGAATTCTAAAAGACCACAGGGCATACTTTTGGTCAATATTCTTGATGGTGGAAAGCAATAGACCAAGTGTGGAAATGGAGAGCAGAGCTTCTGGTTCAGGGAGAGCTGCTTTGAGGGGTGTGGGCAAAGCAAACTGAGCATGAGAGTACTCAGTGCAATTACTACTGTGAAAGCAATAGCAAAACAAGAGAAAATTACTTACATTTCCATCAATTAACAACACTTAAATACAAAACAATGGTTTAAAAGATAAGGTAAATCAAGACATCCTGATTGATGTGTGAAGTGCCCTAAGACATATTAAGTTAAATAAAATGTCAGAGACTATCAATATGGAATTATTCTGTTTATGTAAAAAGAAAGAAAACGCACAATGCTTTATGTTTACATAGAAATATGTGGGTAATTACAATGAAGAAGGAATCAATAAAATGATGCATACATCTTCTGAAAAAAATTTCTTTTTTTACAAATTAGATAGTCTGCATAATATTTCCTTTGTATCTTTTCACAAAACGCCCAAGAAATAACCAGTATAAATAAATATACTTTGTTTTTCAGATTTAGGACCCAGATTTCCCCCTCTTGGGAACGGGAGTGTGTGTGTAGGATGTAAGGGGACAACAGAAGAGCTCTTTATTATTATTTTTACTTTATTTATGCCTCTACTCATTGATGAATTTAATTCTTTTACAAAGGACCCTATATTCACATTTTGGTTAGAACTGCTAGGTATGTAGCTATCTTCTTCATGCTAATCTAATCCCAAATAGTTCTGGACTCATTTTCCTTGGCTGAGGGATTAAAAAAAAAGAAACTAATGGATCATTCCATTTATACATTAAAACAGTCCCTAAGTATATTTATTTTTCTTCTGTGTTAACCAAGGGTCTCATCTCTTCAGATGGGGGCATGGAGCCAAGTGGTCAAAGCCCTTTTACTCTCACAAACCTATTCGGAGAAATTTTACCGCAAAAGACGTTTTGTATTCAAAACAAATATATGTGGAAAGATCCTAGAGAGAACAGCCCTGTACGTGGGCGCGGCCTGCAAAGTGACTGAAGGCCATCACAGGCTCTCCCCGTGCCAGGAAGGCATGACAACCTGAAGCACTAAGACCCATCTCTGCCCTCAGCAAATACCAGTCTAGCGAGAAGACAGGCTATCTACAATCCCACAGACGGAGATAACCACCAGGGAGAAAGCACATGCTCTGATACCATGCTGCCTGCCTGGGATCCCCGTTCCACTCTTTAACTAGCACCATGACTCTGGCAAGTTCTCTAGCCGCTGTGCGCCACCATTTACATGCGCGCATGCGTAGAAGGGAGACTTTGGCTCCCTTTCCCACACGGTTCCTGGGGGGCGCTGGGTTTAGCACGGCCTGCCTGGCCCCAGCTTAACGGCAGGGTGCTGGGGGTGCACAGGGCCGCTCCCCCAACCTGACGTGATTTTGTGGTGCCCAAGTTCAGCATAAACATGGAGTCTCACTGAATGCAGAGTGAGCGTCACTTGAGGCTCCTCAAGAAGGAAAGAAGGCAGAAATGGTCAAAGAAAGGATAGCAGCCAGCAAAACACTGATTAAAAGAAAATGAACTAGAGATAAGATGGCTGTAGACAAATTACCCAGGATGCATAGCTGCCCTTACTTCGTGTAATGGCAATTTTACGATTTTCTTCTCTCTTTCTTGTCACACAGTCATATCATGGACAGCAAATGTGATTCTGATAAGAAAGCCACAGCATCTGTTCTCTAGAAATAACATTAAAAATTGGGGTTTGAACCCTACCAGAATGTAGCTCATATTTAAAGAGCTTTTAGAATTTTTTATTTTAATCAAGAAGGAAAGCTAATTAGTTTTAGAGCACGTCTAATGTTTAAAACCATTTAGAACTTATGATTTATTTTGTGTAGGTTTTAGAAATAAGAAAGCCAATGCCTTACACTTAGAACAAAGAAAGTTTATGACCACAATGAGGAGTGTTTCGGAATGTTTTCAGGTATCTCCTGGTAAAGCTGTTTCTGGAGACTACTGATTAATAATAAATTACTAAATAAAACCCCTGGCATGGAAAGGTGTTTGAGAGAAAGAGAAGGCTACAGAAGAGCTGAGAGAGTATTGTTCTTTTTTATATAGAACATTATACAGAGGTGTAGACATGCATTTACAAACACACAGAATGGTCACAGAATTCTGGGGGCTAGGGTAGAGATTAGATTATTTTACTTCTTTCCTATAACTTTTCTGCTATGAGTACATATTTTATATAATTCAGTGTTTTATTTTATAATATTGAATTTTTATAATAGCATGTATTAACTTTCCTAAAACAAAAATGCTATCAAAATTAAATATTCTCATTTAATTAGAGATATTTTACAGCCATAGCAAGTACTTAAGTAGAGTGCAACAGAAGTTCCCAAAGAAACAGCTCTGGTACTTTTTATAAAGAGAGATTCCTAGTTTTTCCCTGTTTGGAGCAATTTAGGGTGGGATGAAAAATTCTCTTAGGTGATTCTGATTTGAAAGTAAGTTTACCAGCACTGGTGCTCAAGAGAAAAAGGTGTTACAACTGGTACAGCAGTCATAATATAGTTTAAATGCATTAGAATTTAGGTAGAATAAGTCTTCAAGCCTTAGCACTGCCTTAGAGGTGAGACTTTTTTTTTTTTTTTTTTTTTTAAGTAAATGAGATAAATGAGATTCTTTAATATATTCAGCACCTATAAATATATTCCACCCCCTGTTCATATCTGCTCTATAGTGAAAATGTGATGGCTTTCTGATGGGTTTTCCTTTCATGATGTAATAAAGGTAAAGAAGAAGTAGTTAAATTAGAATACGATCCGACAATATCAAAGGCAGCTCATAAGGTGAGCCAGAGACCCAGTATAATAAACGCACCTATCTTCATCCTAAAATTGAACCAAGACATTTATAAGAACAGGCTCCCTTTGAGTCCCAGTTTTCTTCTCTAAGAAGTTTTAAGATGGACAACAACAGAGAACTCTTTGCAACTTGGCCAGCACTGAACGAAAGTGGGCTCTAAAATACAGACATGGGGAACTCATGATGAAGGTCCATCATATCATTAGAAGCCTTCCATTTGTCTGATTCAAACAAATATCATGCAAAATAGCCAATGGAGATAACCCAGAATAAAATGGGACTTTTTAAAGATGTACAAGCAACAGAAAATAATATTGACTTGGGCAGAATCACAGCTGCCCAAGACAGTTACCTCCGCCGCACTGGGCCATTTCCCATCCCAACTTGGTCCAGTTCAGCATCATTCTCTCCTGCCCCCCAGGTCTAGGCCCTCCTCCATTTGGGAAGGGCCACCAGGCTCTGGACTGATGACACTTATGCTTGGTGGAGACCCACATGTCTTCAGCTATAGGATGCTCTAGGTCTGTACGTTAACATCTCACATAAGTGGCTGCCATCTACAGCAGGCTCAGGTGCTGAGCAGCTCTGCACTGAGGCCTGCTTCTCCTGTCCTGCCCTCTGTCCCTGGCTTTTCTTCCCAGCCCTGCAGAAACTGCAACTCATCTTTGCCTCTGGCAATTGCTGTGTATTCTATTTAGCCAACGTGAACCAAAATGAAGAAGATCAGGGTACACTTGGTGAAGGACAAAAGTGCTCCCAGCTCTCACTTTCTCCTCCTTGATTAATTGCTTCCATAGCAAAATTTTGGAAATAATTTTCAAAGCTCTTCAAAAGGAGAGATTTCATGATTATTTTGTTCACTGCTCTACTCACAACCTCTAGAACAGTGCATAGTAGGCTCTCAAAAAATGTGCTGAATGGATGAAACAACAAAGAAGCAAGGAAAATTTTGCAAAGATTTTCTAAAGAAACGATTTTATTTCATTGGTTGGATGATGGGCTGAGAAAGTATACACTGGGAATTTAAGAAAAGTAAATAATAACAACAATAATAAAAATTATTTAGCTTGCTCCCAAGGGCATCCATATTGAATGAGTAACAAGGAAACACATCCCCTCAGAAGGGCAGGAGTAGGGAGTTCATAGAAAAAAAAAAAAAAAAAAAGGAAGAAAAGATTAAGAAATCATTAAGAAATCAGTGCACATGCAAACAAAGGGCAGAAAAGAAAGGAAGTGTAAAAATAAAAAATGGAAAAGCAGCAGATGCATTTCTATTCAATCTGATCCACAACTAAATAGAAAAGCAATGTGATCAAGAGGGCTTTCAAGCCACAGTGAAGGATATTATTCATCAATTCTGCATGGGTCTGGAGGACCAAAAAGAGAGTGGCAGCCTTTGTTTATCTCTGAGGTTAACTTCCCTTTGGGGAGCTTACTGGCCTTGATCTCTTTTCCCTGACTGGCCATTGGGGTTTTGCAAATCTGAGCAAAATCCTTTGGGAGTAATAATAGCTGGGTGTGTCTGGAGCTAATCTTCCCATGGCTGTTCTGTGGGCCTTTTATAGAGTCATAATTTGGATGCTCAGAATATATCACAAATTACCCCTCTGTTGGTGATGGTACGTGCTTCGGTTCCCTTTATTAGTAGAGAGAGCTCTTTGGGGTTAAACTTAATAATGGACTGCAACATTTTATAAGGAGAGGGCTGAATTCTGGAGTTTTTTTTTTTTTTTTAACACATGAAATTCCAAATAAAGAAATTCACATCCTCTGTGTTTGTATGGTTTGAAAAATTATGGGAAGTAGAGAAGTGAAAGGGGTTTGAGAATCACCAGATCCAACACCCTGCCTCCAGGCTACCACTCTTAAATCACTGAAGATGGATGGTTAGCCAAGCTATTTTTAGAGACCTCCATGGCTAGAGATTAAAAGGTCCCCTTTTTAGATTGTTTCCAAAAAGAACTTCTAGAGAACATCTATCTGAATTCTCTCTCAACTATTATACGGTCATACAACAAGCAATTCATTAATTGCTCAAAATACTAGATGAATTAAGTTACCCTCGGGAAACTATAAACAACATAAGCTTGTAAATTTTTAAATTTCCTGATTTGACCCTGGATGGACTAAATCTTTAATTTTTAATACTTTGTGAATGTTGCTTCTCTTAATTAACATGCAAAGCCCTGAATGTTTAAAAATAATGTTGCCCCTCCCCCCCTTTGGTCAAGAGAAGAACACCTGCCTCTCCTTTCCTCGTCAGCATCTGTGAAATGAGAACAAGTAGGAAAGAATGTAGCAGCAAGAGGCAGACACTTCACAATTAATTTTACTTTACTTTTTCAGTGAGAAAACGGCAATACTCTGCCTGCGAAACAATTCTTGTGCTAAATCATGTGATCTTTCAACGTAGAAATCCTTCCAATGCTCATTCTAATCTGCATGCAACATACAAAATTACCTTCCAGGTACCCATTTGACTCAGCATGCCAAGCCAGGCCACCTTGCCTCATGGCATTTCCTTCTGGAAAGCTGAATATACCAGTTACGGTTCATCGGCTTTCAATGTTTGACCTAAGGTATTAACAGGCGAAGACCTTAAACCAAGGAAAATTACATACTGTCTAATTAAAGTTGGTATGGGAAGCAGATATTTATTTACAGATTGCTAGTGCAATTTGCTCTGACCAGGCATATGTAAAATAGCACCCACAAGAGGCAAAACAAAAATAAAAACAAAGTAATTACACACTAAAGCTTCTATAGGGTTTCTGGAATATTTGGTTGTGGGTTTTTTAAATTATTATTATTTTTGGTTAAAATTTCAAGTCTATAGCTTTTATCTCTAGTTTCTGCAAGGGGTGAATATTTATTAATTCCAGGTGTAGATGTCTTTCTTAAGCACAAACATGACTTCCTTATTTTAGACTACTGCAGGTCACTGAAAAGCTGAATAATAAGATTAAAAATTCATTTTTCTTAACTGTGGTATAACAACCATAATTAGCAACAAATCCTTTTGCCCTATTTGCATTTGCTGAATTTTCCTTAATTACTCTGCAGTCTAATTATGAAGCTCAATCTAGAGAAGAACTCACAAAAGCCAGTGATGCAGAAAGCAGAAGAGCGTTTATTCCACCTTCTGGATTTACTGCTCCGGAATCCTATACGAAACCAGTTGGAATAGCCTCTGTTTGCCAGGGCTTTAACATGTAAACAGTTAGAGAGAAGCTCGCCATGCTAATGAAAAGTGATAGGGAGTTTACTAATTCAGAGAAGAGCACACAGATTGCCTTCTCTCCAAAACACAGGGACTGTCAGAGAAACAAATGCGGGGCCCATGTTGCAATTAATTTGATTCTTGTTCTTTTAAGGCTCGACTTGTAGATTTAATTAAAGCTTTCACACACTGGGCACATCCAGGAAGCATGTGGGTTTAATGGCTCTTTTGAATGAAAGCAGCAATGGACGTTATGATTCAAACAGTAACAGGCAATCACAAAACAGAAAGATATTTTTAATAGGAATGTATGCTCCTTCTTACGTAGCAATCCATTTGTTATTTTAATAAGAGACTTCAAATAGCTTTTTCTCCACTGGTTCCCCCCCTCCCCCTTTGTGTGTTAATATTCTAGGCTAAATAATACTCCACATTCCCTCAGGGTTATGTTTACACTATTTGATTGATCATTTCTTTCATTAAATTAACTCCAAATTAGTACTGAGACTTAAATTGTCCAACCTTCTCAATCCAATCTTTAAGCTTACTTACAAAATCATTATCTCTTACTTGCTTTGGAAAGGAGACCAATATCCTTTGTCCAAAAGCAGTACTTTTCAAAAAACCTGGCCTGTTTACTGCTCAGTCAGAATATGCAGTTACATGAAATGAGCACACTAGTACTTTGTTATATTAAGTATGCTGGAGATATTATGAAAATAGTAATTATTAATAATGATAACACTTATTCCAACACCTCCTTTTAATTTTTTTTACATCTGAAAGTTTCAGTGTCATTGCCACCTCCTTCTTGAAGCTGATTTGATTCTTCCAGCTGAAAGTAATTTTCCCCTCTGCCTTGGCAGAGCTCTTTACCCATATATCCTACAATGGTGTTTTATCAATTTCAACTGAATATTAACTTTGTGGACATGGTTGTTTCCTACTAGACCATGCTCTCTTGAGATCCCCGGGCTAGTCTGATATTTGTCATCCCCATGGCACCAAGTCTTGAATAAGTAAGTGCGCAAATGTTTATTGAATGAATCAGCCTCTGAACCGAGCCCAGTCCTTTTTTAAGAAGGATGAAGCCTTAAATGACAGCACAAATTAAGAAAAGTGTGTTTGTGTGTGCATACCCAGGCATGCATACAGAGCTTTGTTTTAGGCACCATGGCTCTCTCGTACAAGGGATTCCATTCTCTATAGTTATTGCCATGCCAAAATGGGCTGGCTGTACGGTGGTCCTCAGTGCCAGCAGAATCAGGACCACGGAATTAGGTTTTCTGGAAACTTTTCTTTTTCTTTAAGAGGGCTATCCCGAGGCGGAGCAGAAGAGGCTCGTTCTTGCGGTAGTTCAGTCAGCATTATATCCTTAGGAACCTTCTTCACAATTAAGGTCTTGCTCTATGCCAGGGGTGCTGGCAGCTGGCCCAACTCTCTAGAGCAGTGTTTCTCAAACATCAGCTTGATCCTTGGGGAACGTGTTATATAGCTCTCCTCCTTTGCTCCCCTCCTCAGCAGACCATTCTGATATACTCTGCTTGGCGGTATGACTGAGGGGTATTCGCTCTCAAAAGCACCCCAGGTGGCTCTGAGACAGAGCATCCCTGAATAATGTATTGAGGAGCCCTCTTCTGTGTCTTCACGTGGTTCAGACCTCTACGAAATTGACTTTCCCCAGGGTGCAGAAGAAATAGCCATCAGTCGGCTGTGAATTAGCCATAAGACCCTAAAACAAGGCTACGATGAGCGAACATGCACCAGTGTTCAGGGAGTGAGATGATCTATAAAGTAAGGACAGGTCCATTCAGGCTTATTTTGGGCTGGTTTGCCTAAGCCCTTCCCATCTTCCCTCCATTACAGAAATCTGATTGACATGAGGGCAAATATTATGAAAATACAGTTATCAGTTCTTTGTTCATTAATTCACGTTTTTCCTTTAAGGGTCTGGTATTGGAGTGGTATTAAATCCTAATTACCCTAGAGCTGCTGAGGTCAGATCCATCTGTGGATACAATGAATAAGTTTCAGAATTTATCTGTAGTCATGATATGGAAGTACAATATAACAGGAAACAACTTTCCCTCTTCGCTGAAGTCTACAGATTTGACACATTAGAGTGATTGTCATGGACATGAACAAATCCAATAATCAGATAAGAATTCTCTAGGCAATAACACCAGATTTTAGTTTATCCAATGTATTTCTTTGTTGTGAAGATCAGAGATGGTGATGTTAGAATCAGACATCAGTAGCGCCAAGGAACCTCAAAGATGATTCAGCAATTTTTGAACTGATCAAAGAAGAGGGGCCAAGAGAGGTTACAGAACTTTGTCAAAGGTCACATATTGAGTTGGTGGCCTGCTGTAGCCACCCAAAGCCTATTCTTCCAAACCAGGCTATGCTTAGTCTTTGTTAGAAACATCTTAACACTTTCACTCCATGAAATTCTCACGAATGATCTACAGGAATGAACTACTGTCTGATCAAATGGGCACAAAGATGTACAGAGTAGCCATCTACACTGGGCACTTACAAGAGGTATTTTCTTTCCTTTAGCTTTCAATCACTTTTCTATGATCAGCTATTACAGGCTGGCCCAGGGCCAGATGGAATGACATAAGGAAGGTTTCTAACTATGTTGTCCACTTCTATCCAAAAATCTTGAGAGAAAACTGACAACTTTCAGTTTCACATTGTTAAAAGCTAGTCCAGTTAGTTATCTGGACAGAGAATCTCCCCATGGGTGTGAATCCTTATGGACTTGGCTATTCATCTGTAAACCTGCAAGTTGGGCTTTAATTGGCAAGTGGATTTGCAGATCTAACATAGAATTATGCAAAGGTCCATTGAGTTGCATCTGCCATGGAGCCTCTGCTGGAAGTTCCTAGGCACAGGGTCTCACAGAAACAAGATGGCTCTTTAAACAAAATAAGACATCCAGAGAGATATTTCAGAATACTGCTAAAAGAAACATTTTCTGTGAAGTTTAGGATCTCACAGAGTTATTCAGTGATTCACAAATCAGACAGTACTCCATTCAGAAATTAGAAAGGAGCTCTGCTGAGGGGATAAAAATGGCGGGCAAACGTGGAAGCAAGCACATCAATTGAGGTGATCATGTGTATTTTTCCCTTCATTCTGTTAATGAGGTGTATTACAGTATTTGATTTTCTTATGTCAAACCAAGCTTGCATACCAAGGATAAATCCCACTTCATCATGGTGTAAGATTCTATTAATACGCTTTTGGATTCTGTTTGCTAGTATTTTGTTGAAGATTTTTGCATGTATATTGGTCTGTAGTTTTCTTGTCTTGTGATGTCTTTATCCAGATTTCATACGAGGGTGATGTTGGCCTTATAGAATGAGTTAGAGTGTTCCCTCCTTTTCAATTTTTTGGAAGAGCTTGAGCAGAATTGGAGTTAAGTCTTCTTGGAATGTTTGGTAGAATTCCCTGTGAAAGCATCTTGTCCTGGGCTTTTCTTTGTTTGGGGGTTTTTGATTACTGATTCAACCCCCTTACTAGTATTTGTTTTGCTGCGATCTATTTCTTCTTTAGTCAATGTAGGTAGTTTGTATGTTGTCCATTTCATCTAGGTTATCTAATTTATTGGCATACAGTTAATTCACAGTATCCACTTATAGTCCTTTTTATTTTTAATGTCCCCCTTTCATTTCTGATTTTTGTTGTTTGTATCCTCTCTCTCTTTTTATCTTTGTTAGTCTAGCTAAAAGTTGATTGATTTTTCTGAACTTTTCAAAAAGCCAACTTTTGGTTTGGTTGATTCTATTTTTTCTATTTCATTTATTTGCACTTTAATCTTTGTTATTTCCTTCCTTTTGCTTGCTTTGGGTTTAATTTACTCTTCTCTTTCTATTTCTTCCAGTTTTGAGGTTAGGTCTCTTATTTGAAGCCTTCCTTCTTTTCTAATATAAGAATTTAGAAATATAAAGTTTTTCTGTCAGCAATGCATCCCACAGGTTTTGGTATGTTTTATTTTCATTTTCATTTGCCTCAAGATAGTTCCTAACTTTGCTTCTGATTTCCTCTTTAACCCACTGTTTGTTCAAGAATGAGTTGTTTAATTTCCATATTTATGAATTTTTCCTTTCTTCCTTTGTTTTGGATTTCTAGCTTCATTCTGTTGTGGTCAGAGAATATACACTGTATAGTTTTATTATATTTGAATTTATTGAGAACTGTTTTGTAACCCAACATATGGTTTACCTTGAAGAATGATCCATGTTCACTCAAGAAGAATGTGTATTTTGTTTTTGTTGGGTGCAGTGTTCTATGTATGTCTGTTAGGTCTCGTTGGTTTGGTATATCATTCATGTCCTGACTTCCTTATTGATCTTCTGACTAGATGTGCTATCCATTATCTAGGGTGGTCTCCTACTATTAATGTAGAACCATCAATTTCTACCTTCAAATCTGTCAGTATTTGCTTCATATATTTTGGGGATCTGCTAGTAGGTCCCTATATATTTATAATTGTTATATTTCCTGTTGAATTGCCCTCTTTATCAGTATGCAATGACCATCTTTGTCCCTCCTAACTGTTTTTTACTTCAAGTCTATTTTATCTGATATTAGTATAGCCATCCCAGCTCTCTTTTGGTTACTACTTGCACGTTATATATATATTTTCCATCCTTTCACTATCAACCTACTTGTATCTTTGACTTTAAGGTGAATCTTTTGCACACAGCATGTTGTTGGGTTATGCTTTTTAAATCCATTCTGCTAATATCTGCCTTTTGAGCGAGGAGTTTAAATCTATTTACACTTAAAGTCACTACAGATAATACAAAGCCTTCTTATCCCATTCGGTTATTTAGTCTTTGTAAATCTTATACCTTTTTTGTCCCTCACATCCATTAAAACCTACTTTTATATTTATTTGCTTTTTTGTGTTGTACCATTTTGAGTGCCTTCTCACTTCTATCTGAATTTATTTTTTTCATCTGTTTTCTTTGTGGGTATCATAGGGTTAAAATTTACTATCCTAAATATGTAACAATTATATTTGGTTTGATACCAACTTAACTTCCATAGCCTGCACTTATACTTTTCTTATACCCTTGGGTTTTTTTGTACTTGTTACCACTTATATCTTTGTACATTATATGTCCAAAAGCCTAGGTTTATAATTAATTCTTATGCTTTTGCATTTTACATACCAAGCAATACAATACAATAATACTGGCATTTATAATTATCCAAATGGTTACCTTACTGCTAGTCTTTATTTCTTTATGCTGCTTTGAACCACTGTCTACTGCCCTTTCATTTCAATCTTTAAACTACCTTTAGCATTGCTTGTAGGGCATGTCTAGTGGTGATGTATTTCCTCAGCTTTTGTTTATCTGCAAGTGCCTGAATCTTTCCCTCATTTTTGAAAGGAAGTCTCACCATATACAAAATTCTTGGCTGGCAGGTGTTTTCCTTCAGCATTTTAAGTATATCAACCCAGTGCCTCTTGCCTCCATGTTTTCTGATGAGAAATAGGCACCCAATCTTATTGGGATTCCCTTGAATGAAATACATTGCTTTTGTCTTTCAGGTTTCACAACTCTTTCCTTGTTTTTACATTTGGTAGTATAATCAATATATGATGGGGTGTATTTTTCTTTATGTTTGTCCTGTTTGGTCTTTTCCGAGTTCTTGGATGTGCATATTCATGTCTTTTCCTATGTTTGGGGAGTTCTCTGTGGTTATTTCTTTGACTCTTCCTTCTTTCCCTTTCTCTCTCTTTCTTCTCCTGGGACTCCCATAACACATATAATGGTGTGCTTGATGTCCCATAGCTGTCTTAGACTGTTTTCACTTTTAATATTTCTTTTTCTCATTCTGCTCCTTAGCCTAACTCATTTCAATTATCTTGTCTTCAAGTTCACTGATTCTTTCTTCTGCTTGCTCCACTCTGCTTTTGAAACCCTCTTGGACATTTTTCATTTCAGTTATTATGGTCTTCAACTTCAGTAGTTCTGTTTGGTACCTTTTTAAAAATTTCTATCTCTTTCCTTAGTCTCTTATATTCATTCATTGTTATCTTGATATCATGTAGTTCTTTCTCTTTCCTTGCTTTCATCTCCTTAAGCATTTTTAAGATCATTTTTAAAAAGATTTTCTTTAGTATGTCCACATTATTGTCTTTCTTGTCGGTGTTTTCTTGCTTTTTACCTTCTTTCTACGGATGGGCCATCATTTCTTTTTTTTTGTTTGTTTATTTGCTTTTACTCTTTTATTGCACACTGTATATTTTAATATTTTACAATGTTAACTCTAGAATTTATTCTGTGAGATGGCTTTTTTTTTTTTTAACCAGCTGGTGATAAGACAGAAATTTTCTTGAGCTTCAGCCCTCCTATCAGGAAGGTCAGCCCAAGGCAAATGCAATGTGCAGGGCTTTCCCTGTCTTAATGGGCCTCTGTTTTGTTCTGGGCTTTTGCTTGTTAGTTGTTTTGGAATTCTAAAATTCTCGTATTTACAGGAGTTTGGTTGTTGCCTCTGTTTCCCAGGAACAAAACTCTCTCTCCTGGGTATCTGATGCCAGCAGACCTTTGTCCCACACTGTCTGCCTCTGTGTTTTTTACACTCCTTTCATTGTCTCATGTTGCTTTTTCCTGAAGGGCAAATTCTGGGAGGAGAGTCAACCTAGGAAGGAATTTCCCAGTTCTGTCTTTAACAGCCAAAACAGGGCCAAGGACCCACAAAGGGGGTGCAGACTGGCTCCAAAGTGTCCTTGGATGGGGTCAGGAAGCGTACCCAAAACTTCTCTGATGGCGCCCCAAAGTTGAGCTTTCCTGGCCTGCAGTCCTTAAGCTAACTTTCCCCTGCAGCCCTGAGGAAGCCTTGTGTCTTTAAATTCCCACAGCCTCTGCCCCTGTCTGGGGATGGTTGAAATAACAGCTGCCCTCAGAGCTGGGATGCAGTGATCTAATTTGCTCATCAAAAGCCATGATCAAGGATTGTTCACAACACTATTCTTGGAGAAGAAGATTTTTATGTCTCTTTCTGTCAACAGCAACTCACCAGAGATTGGACCCCATAGTACCCTGCCAGGAGAATGGGGGATGGCTGTCAATGACTGCTGTGCAGAGAGAGTAATTTACAGTTCTTTACTGTAATTTATCAGACTTTTCCTCCTGTTTTTTTTTTTGCAGATAGTTCCTGCTTGTTTAATTGTTGTTTGGTGGAAGGACAGAGTCCTGGAGCTCCCTACTCTGCCATCTTCTATGGAAGTCCTCTGATGTCAAGTTTTTAATTTACATTGTGGTGTTTTACAAAATGAAGGGCAGATATACATTGGTCAGTACAGTGTATTTGCCTCTTTTTTAGGCTTTCACTACTTTTCACTACTTTTTTTTAGCTTCCCCCAGAGCAGCTAATCACTAAATGTTGCAAATTGTAAATTTGTTGGGACTGCTCTAGTCTCTTAGAAAGTCCCATCCTTGGTCAGTTTTTATCCTTAAAAAATTCCCTGCCATATCTCAGAAGGGGGGGTGGGTACTCCTGGCAACTCCCAATGCAGGTGGCCACTTTATTTTTATTTCACAGTAACAACTTCTCTATGTTGAGCAAATTACACAGGATGATGCTCAAAAAGGTGTTTAATTTGGAATATCTACTCATAGAGGAGAGAACGTAACTCTCTAAAGATAATTCTCTTTCCTAAGGAGAAAAATAAAAATATGAACTCACCAGTTGAATATTTTTTTTCAGAGAAATGATCTCTTATGGAATTCTGATGGGAAAACAGGACATCCTGGCCACAGAAATAAAAAAGGAATGGTAATAAAATGTTAGGGAAGGAGTCTAGTCATCAGGTCTCTCATAACAACCTGGAAGGATTTCTTTCTAAAGAACTTTTTTTTCCTTACAAGAATCTGGTAGTTCAAATCTGATGCCAATTACCTCATAATAATTTTGACAATGAGGACAGGGCAACAGCATATCTGGCAGAATTATGAGGATCTCAGAATATTAACAAAGGACAACAATAATGCTTCAGAAAATCCTCATCCCATATTCTGGCTTCCAAATTCTGACAACTTTTCTGGATAATCAGAAGAGCCACAAGATTGACACAGCCTCCTGTTTGAAATGAGCAGAGCCCACAGATGCAAACCCACTTACCCCAACCCTGCCATATTTTCTCTTTGCTCTGATTCTATCTCACGAAGGCCCCAATGTTTTCCCCCTTCACAGAGGACTAAGCTGTTTACAGAGCAACGTCCCTTCATTTCTCATAGCCCTACATCCATGGCAGACTGGTGGCATCTGGTTCAATATTTCATTAAATCCTCCTGAAAACCAACAGTTCAATCTATTAGGAAACTACGGTCCCTAAGCAGCATCAATTACCTGGCAAGCTGTGGCTGTACCACGCCACACAGCCCATTTGCTGTCCAGACATTTATAGCTGCAGAGTGCATGCACATTCTGGATGCAAGAAGTATAACCTTTTATAAGCTTCCCTCAGACGGTAAACACTGAAACTTAAGAAAAAGTCCTTAGCAAGAAAAGGTTATTTAGGTCTCGGGTTTTGCCTTAATTATCCATGAATTTAATGTAGAATCCTTTTCTTGGGGAAGGGGGATGTCTGAGTTTTTTACCACTTGTGCAGCCTGAGGTCCCTGTAGGTCTCTCTTAGCCCTCAGCCAAATGACTGACGGGCATCAGGGCCCTATTAGAGTGCTCTGCTCAGCAGAAAATTTAGAGCTAATTTACTTTTGCTGCAAAGCATCTGCAAATTATGTGGCTTACAAGTAAGGAGGGATGAACAGTTTCCTTTTGGGTGAGTTTTGACAATCAGTGGCCAGTCCATCCCGCCTTCAAATGTCATTGTCACTTAAAGAGTAATGGAAGCTTGGGCATTTTGATTTTGATGGCTATGGGAAGGAATTGACAGGCTGTGACCTCCCAGCCTTTTACTAAAGATGCAATGATAATATCAGGACTAAGCATCTTTAAAGGATATGGGCTGGTGTGGGGAGTAACTCTTCAGGAATCTTCCTGTAATTTGCTCCTTTGATGAGTTTCCACTCTGACCCCCAGGCCATGAGTCTGAACTTTTATTTCTAATAATAAACAGAAAGGTAGGTACATCTTTGTATTACCTTTAAAGCACCCCCCCCAAAAAAAAAGAGTTATAGACCTAAGACGGCCAATGTGTAACTTCAGGGTCGCCTTTTTTTCCCCCTTTCCTTGGGTGATTTTAGTGTTAAAAGTTTGTTGCACAGACAGAACAGGAAAATGGAGCTTTAATAACAGCAAACGTTCAGCTCATTTGCAAATTTACTGTGGGATAGTTTGAGGAAGAAAAGACTGTAACTGACTGTAATTGTGTGGCTGTGCACTGGCATCAATCACCCCGGGTCCTTCCCCAGTTCAGCACTTGTCTCCAGGCGGCTGGGGACTGTCACAGAGGCAGACTTACTTGCTTAGCGGAGCTCACCTAACAGCACTAGCAAATTACAGCCATTTTAAAATTGGCCATGTGGCCCTTGCATTGTCACGGACACATCGTGAAATTAGCATGGCTTGCATCAGAAAAGTCACGTGACAGCATTCTGCACAATTGAAATTCACAGCTGCGATCAGGCGGTTGCCCCACCCCACCTCCCCTAACCTCCAAAGCATGTAATTCATCTGGGTTTCTGTTTTTTCATCTATAAAATAAGAGGTTAGGAATAGATGAACTCCGAGTTTCCTTCTAGTTCTTGCAATCCTATGCATCATTTAGTTTGAACAATCTTATGCATTAAATGCATTCCAAAGAACAGCGGTGTGAAGCAAATACTTGCATACTAAATCATGTTTCTAAATTACTTAAACTTTTGCTTCAGGAATAAGTACTTACAGAAGAAAATGGACCCAGCTTACAAAAAGAAATCATATTTCAGAGCATCAGTATCCAATCAGCCTATATGAACAGGCATTTTTCTTTTCCCGCACCCCCCCCCCAAAAAAAAAAAGCCACATAAGCAATCAATCCATATGATTCTGATTCCTGAAGACAAAGTAAAAGCTCACACATATACTAAAGTAAATTCCTGCCTTGGGTGAAATGCTTGTCAATTTTATGCCTTATATGGAATCTCCTGATAACTGTAGAGTAGACAGGGTTTATTTTCTTCTTTGCTCTTGATGATACTGCTTCTGTGTCTAAATCATGCCTATCTGAAAAACTTGCATAGAAATGCGTTTTATGAAGTGTGGAGAGAACGCACTCAACAGAGGGGGGACTAGTTTAAACAAATGTATTACTTTTCCTTCCAAAGACAAAACCATTTTGCCTTATTAGAGAAGCAGTTTTGTCTTATTCAACACAATATTTTTTAAGACATACTTTTTTGGCAGCCACTGCTAATGTGTATCAATGGGATTTCTAAATAAAATTTTCAGGGGGAAAGGAAAGAAAATAATGCATATAAAAATGGTAGGAGAAAATAGTACTGTTTTCTCTTCCTGCCAGGTGTGTTGCTTCTCATTGTGATAAAATCATTGACATTTCTCCTTTTTCATCTTGATTTTCCTTCCACATAGTCACAATATTTCTCTAAGGAAACTATCTCTTAGGATGTTCATGTGATATTTATAGAGGAATTTAATTCCAAAGACAAACAGGAATGCAATATATTTTATTTAACTTCTTCCATCAAGTCCAGGCAGAGCTTCCATGCATGATATTATAGGTGATCTGATTATCAGTGAGCAAATTTTCCTCTTTACAAACTCTCTGGGGTGCAGGCAGTCTGAGCTACAAGCAAGTACTTGGGCTAGTGCTTGTAAGGCCTCCAAAGGGGGATTCCATTGCAGTAATATTTGTCATTAAGGATATTTCTATCAGTTAAATTCTGCTCCCTAAAATTTAGTAGAAGGAGTGTAGTTAGTCCATAAATCAGTTTTGTTCCACAAAAGTCAGCATTTTTTCACTACTGAACAATTTGTAATTATTTGTTTTATCTGGACCTGTTCTCTACTCTAACACAAATAATGGAGTGTTGATTCTGCTTATAATGGAAACTTTAGAAAAGAGTTATATTAAGAAAAATGAATACGAGACTAACTTATTTATCTCGCTAATGAAGAAGAAACCATTTTCAAATTACTAAATTTAGAAAATTTTCTGGTAGAAGAGAAGGAAAAAATTAAAATCAAGAGTAATACAGACTCCAAATATGGTCTATGCATTTGTTTTGCTAAGTTCAGTTTTATGTATTTATGATGATACTTGAAAGCATATTTTGTAATAACTACAAAAGATTGTCCAACAACCTTATTGTAGTTTTGTATTATTTAGATTTCGCTATAAAATGGTCTGGGGCTGCCAGGTTTAATGTGGAAACCAAAAATTGAGATGTGATAAAAAATGGAAATATTAAAATACTTAATAGCTCTCAGGAACTACCTTTCAGACTAAGATTAATAGTATAAAATACTGTTGAAGTAGATGATAAAAAGCATACTCATGTCGATAAACATTTTTAGCTGAGTGCTAGAAACCCACTTGGTGCTGTTCAGAGCTCAGAAGCTGAGACCATTTCCCGCCAAGCAGAAGATAATACGAATGGGAAATACTTACAACTGGGAATAAGCAAGCAAGGGCAGAAATCAGTTTACAGCCCTCGTGCCAGCCAAACGGCAAGATGTCAATCACTTTGAAAGCTTTGCATCCCATTTCCCTCCATCATTGGGAAGGAAATCTCAATATTTATCTCAGCATTCAGATGCTACACCGTGTCATCTAGGACAAATGCTGCTGCATTTTACTCAACTTTTCATACATCTGAAACACCCGCCAGCCCTGCCTGTTTCCGAAAGAAGGGGTCGCAAGCCCACGCTGAAGCCTGCGTCTGGCTTACTGAAGATCGAATCTCATGCTGCGTGGCATCGTTTTACCCAAGGCAGTAGAATTCCTGCCTCTGAACCACAGATTCTCCCATCCACACAAGCTAGCTACCACTCCTTCCTAGACCTGCAGAGTCACAGCAGTGATGGAAAGGAGAGCTGGGGCAGGTCCCATCAACAGGCTGGCGGCTGTACCTTCTTCTCTCAGAATCTAACAAGTGAGGAGGTAAGGAAGAATAAGAACCCAGCTTGCCTTTCAAGTTCCAGTCTTTTTAGTGGGTTGGAAGCAGGGATTCTGAGTCTCAAAGGCGAGTGCACTGATAAGGACAATGCTGAGCAGAGCAGGTGCCTTGGATGATGCAGTGTATACAAAGCTGAAAGACACTTCGTTTGTCAGTTGCGCACCCGGGTTCCTGCCCTCCAAGAGTCTCCGGTCAAGCGAGAGTCACCAAGTCAGTCTCTATAGAAAGGCTGCTTTGCAACAGATAGTGACAACAGAGCATCAGAGAATAATTTAGCATCTATTAACCTAAAACTCATTCCCCCCCAGCCCTAAGTTCTAGGTAGAATGCACTGAATTTGTTTTCTGTCTTTTCATTAATTCCACGAGCCTGAAAAACTGCCTCATTTCAGCGTCTGCATGTGGGAGAATGCTTTGGATTTGATTTGAAGCACTGTGAGCTCTCAGAATGCTGAACACATTCGTATTCTCTTTGTAGATGATCCGTGCCACAGTCACCATTACTAGCAAAGAAAATAAAAAAACGGACAGCTGTGAAGCCTATATTTCACTCTCTGGGATCTAAAAATAATGCAGGAGGACATGCCGTTTGCTTTGCTTATGATTGAAGTCGGCAGTGCATCACCTGTCATCTAGCACATGTGTTCTGGCTGGTTCCAGGTGGAAGGCTCTCCTGCCTTGCTCTGGAGGTACTGTGGTAACAATTCAAGAGGTGGCTTTCAAAGGCATGTTGACCCTCTCCCCGTCTCCACTGTTAGTCACAATGCTGGGACACCTCGAGCTGCATGCCTCAAATGGGGCTTAACGTGTTTTTAGAATCTTCCTAGTTTCCTGTGAACAGGCATCCATTACATAAGTATCCTCTTGCTGTGAGTAGACAAAGAATTTCTCCCAGTCCTCCCTGGTCAACAGTTTTCAACTTAAATTAATGCCAAACTGCCGGTTCCCTGCCTTGTCTATGATTACCCTCATCGGGTCTAAGGCTTGGAGGGCGACTGTGGATCAGGATGGTGAGGTTGGAGGTGAGAGTTCAAAACCTGTCAGAGCATTATTCTGTCTGCCAATAATGGGACAATTTTGTCCATCAAGATGGTAGGAATGCATTTCTTGGTCCCAGTTTAGCAATCTCTCCCACCCAAGAGAGGGATGACATGTTGCCATAGAAATGAGGTTAACAGACTGTTTGCCAAATCACAGAATCAACAAGTATGAGACTTCTTGGCTAACACATCTTGTTTTAGTTTGCTAAGGGCTGTCAATGTAAAATACCAGAAATAGGTTGGCTTTTATAATTGGAGTTTTTAGGGTAAAATCTTAGAGTTCTGAGGCTGTGAAAATGTCTACATCAAGGCATCATCAAGAGATGAAGTGATCTAACCAAAAGTTCCCTTACCTAAATCTAACCAAAAGGTCCCACATACAATAGGTTTACATGCATAGGAATGGGTTAGCTTAAGAACATGATTTTCTGGGGTCCACAAAAGACTCAAACCAGGACACATCTTCATCCAGGAAGCTCATCAAGCCATGATGCTAAATGTTTTAGAATTCAAAGACTTACTTTAATTTGTTTTTCCTTCCTTAAGTCCTTCTCTTTCTGGTAGCCTTCACAAGTTCTACTTAGATTCTCTTAATTTATGGGTCTTTCATTATAGCTTCTTCATTTACCTTAGCCTAACTTGATTTGCTATTTGTTCAGAGCTCCAGTTTTAATTGCTGTAAGTTCTTCACATATTATCAACAGTGTCATATCTGAAAGAGAAATGATTGCTCAGTGCCCTCAATTTAAACAAAGAAAACGCTAAAGCTAAAGCAGTGGTCAGGATGGTAATTAAAGAATGTTTTTGAGAATGCAAAATCTTACAAGTCATAGAACACAAGATATTAAAAAAAAAAAAAGAAAGAAACAATATCCTCTAACTCGCTGTGTTAGGAAACAGACCTAAAAATCAAAGGAAGAATGTTAAATTGTACGCAATCAGTTCTATAATTTTAACCTTTAAACTGTGAACTTGTTATGATCCTCATTAATCAACTCCATTCTTCCTAGACTCAGTTTCTCCCTCCACATAAGGAATTTTCACTTTACTTAGCTACTTATAATTTCAGTTAAGATTTGCTGTCCACCATAAAAGTAAAAAGGTACACAGGAAAAGACCCAATGATTTTTGCTGTATTCCTTTGTGAGAATATTGTCCAAGGCTATCCACTTGGCACAGCTCCTTGGGAGTAATAAGAAACAACCTGTTGGGGACAACGAAGGTGGCATGTCTATTCACCTTCAGCGATGCCGGTGACATGCAACATGGCTGCCAGGGTTGAAACAACACCTTAAGCTATAATTAGCCTTCTTCTAGGACGTCATTGGTAGTTCGCGCCAAAAGCAGTTCGCGCCAAAAGCACTAACCTCTGCAGCCGCCACCTACCCTAGCAACAGAATCCACCAATCCTAAACCGCCACCCATCCTTATTAGCCACCCCCTCTTCCTTAGAGTATATATACCCTGCCTCTTCAATAAACTTTTGCAGCTTGATCAGAATCCTGTCTTGCTGTCATTCTTCGTGTCTCTTGTTCCATACCATTCTTCCCTTATAGGAGCTGGAGCCCCAGTTGATCGTCCCGCGGGCCGGGACAACAACCTAGGGCTCGTATTTGCACCATGGAGGGGTGCTTCAGGCTACTTATTGTATGATAGATAGAGCCTGGACCTCACACTTGGCAAGTGGAGGATCCACGAGTGTGTTAGCTGAGAGGGCATTCAACAAGCTAAACTTCATCTAGAAACAAACCAAGTGGGAGAATCAGACTAGCACCCTAAAGGAACAGGTTTAAAAAAAAATCACAATTTTAGAACTTAGGGAATTCTTATAGGAGATTTGATTATAATGTTGCAAGTGTTAAATGCTGTTTGCAAAGTCAAGTGGTTGGGTCATCCCAGCTGAGTGGCTATGGAGTGGCACCAGCTAAGTCTAGCTGGTAGGAAGGTGCTAATAGCTGAGAGGGCTCTGGTGTTAGGCAGAGAGGTCCCAGAATTCACTGCAGCCCAAAGCCCCAGAACATTTCTCATAAGTACTGCATGGGACAAAGACCAAGGAGGGTCCCTAGGCCCTGGGCTTTGGACACTGGGGCCTTTCAAAACCTTCAGAGCCCCTGAGGTTATTTACATTCTGATTTACCTCCTTAAAAGCAGTTCATAAAGATGGGGGAGGTGGTTTAAAGGACACATAGGGAAATACCTTATCTCCTTAACATCAACAGGCAACCAAGAACCCTTTTCTTATATGACCCACAGGTTTCCTGGCCTCCTTAAGGGAGGCTGGGGTACAGCAGGCCAACCTCCACCCTCAGAACTGTCTGTGTGGAGCTGGCTTCCACCCTCAGAACCCAGCAGCAAGGATGGGCATTGCCAGGGCAGTCTGAGTCAACTGCTTTAAAGGACCGGAAAGATGATGGTGAACAGAATTTAAGAAATTTAGCCTTAATCTTATGACCAAAAGAACACGCTCTAATAGATGTTACTATCTGGGGCTCACCTAGAGTCCAAAGGATTCCCAACGTGCATTAGAGAGAGAGGAGTCAATAGCCATTCTAAGTGCAGACTATAGGGATGAGATTTGGTTATAAACCTAAGGCATAGTTAATCCAAACAACCGGGTGACATTGCTGGTGAGCTACGGGAAGCTCATCTTGTATTTCCACAAGTAGGAAGCATCTATTCATGCAAGAAGGTTCAGGTCAGTTTCTCTGTTCATGGGTGTTACGGGGTAGTGACGAGTAGGTGGACAGGAATGAAGCTTAAGAAGGAAAGAGTCCATTGTCTTTTTCTGGTATGAGAGAATCCCTCTAGCCAGACACATGTCACTGATGGAAGCATTGTAAAGCATGGTCACTTCCATGTATTCTGCAAGGTTTATCTTAAAATAGAATCTGGAATCACAAAGCGGTGCCTAGCACGTCCGCTTCATTTGGCCAACACAGCATTAAAAAAAAAGTAGATTAGTCGCCAACAATAAAAACAGAATATATAATATAAAATCAAGTTCTCTAACTTCCCCTGAATGCAACCAACCAGGAAAATCTGTCTCTGTTAGTATACCTGACTGGAGCTGAACAGCGGACGCTTCCTTGAGATACATTCTTCACCTGGGCCTCATCCTTGTTCACCTGGGCCTCATTCTTGCTCACCTGGGCCCCACCTTTGCTCACCTGGGACTCACTTTTACTTGCCCAGGTCACCTTTACTGCCCACTCCCCCAAGGTAGCTATCATTGTGATCACTTAAGCAATACCTGCTGTGACGTTTAAGGCCAGGACCCTGGCTGGACAAACTATAAAAAAAAAACTTGACTATCATGACTACAAAACTACGCAAAGAACAGATGCAATTATAATTAAGCAATTCTCAGCAAATGTACCCACATGTATTTCTAAGAGTATCCTACGGGGGCAATGCCTTTCCCAGGTGGCAGACATAGAGTGTAGAGTTTCAGTTAGTGCTATGTTGCCACTTCATTATCAAAATCTTAATATAGTTCTAAGATTTCCCTCCTTCTCATAGTAAAATTTAACAGCATGCCTAAGAATTAGTTGATAATGGGACAGTTCTCTATGAGGAGTTGCCAGTTTCTCCAATCATTGACAGCCCAGTCTTTTAAATGAATCAGGTAAAAGGATAAAGGACATAGCGATAGCTCCCAATAAGTACACTTAAGCTGTTTAGTAAGTGGCTTTATCCTGAATTTGTTTCTATTAATGTTTTCTATCTGACATAGGACAGTGAATCAGTGGATACCACCAATTCCTATCAAGCACACTTGATGGAACAATTTCTTGCAACAATGAAGTGGGAGAACTGTTAGCAGCAGGAGGACTGCCTTGGCAATGAAAAGAGTGCCATGAAGACACAGAGTCTCTACTGAAAGCTATAAGTGTAGATATTTCCATTGTAAATCCACTGAAGACTTTTAAAACTGGATATTTTAGTTTATTTAGGGCTGATGCTCACTGTGTAAAGAAAAATTCATCCGTAGGCTATTCATTTTTTTTTGAAACATAAGAATTTTTATCTAAATTGATGTTGCTTGTGAAAAATATACCATGGAGTATACTATTCAAAAGTGTTTTAAAAATAAACGGTAGTTTAAATAAATGATAGTGATGAGCCCATTTTTCTTTTGGTTAAGCTGAATATGAATTTAAATAACTCCCCATTCATTTAATCTATTTCATACATTAAATAAAAAATCCAAAGAATTGTTATTCAAGCTTTAAAAAATCATACTATTCAAAATAGGGAATCTGTCCACTAGAATGCCCCCGCTTACAGAAAAATTAATAAAATATCTTACATTATATAAAAATTAAGCCCCCCAAATTAGTACACAGCCAAAGCAATTCAGAGTACAGTACTGCCCCGAAGGACTGCACTGAAGAGCATGTTTTTCTTTAATTACTGTATGTCCACATGTCTATGTCTACAATACAGGACACATCTACTATGTCTGCACATTCAGAACCACATCATATACCCTTAAAATGTTACAACAGAAATCACAGATAGGTACCCAAATAATTCAAGGGGAGGGTGCTGTGCGAGCTGTGTGGCTGGGATAAGTAAGGAGAAAGCGGAGCCCCTGCCTTAAGTCTGTCTCAGGAACATAATTAACTTTCAAAGGCTTTATTCACGCCTGGGAGTGTGAAAAAGAGATGAAAATTGGCCACTCTTAGATAGGATAAACGGGGCTACATTTTTGCCCATTTGGTTTGTTTTTCAACAACAAATAGGAATGTGTTGGAATTTAACTAGGAGCACATTTTTACTTGTTGCAGTGAAACCCATAAAAATAGCTTCAGTTCAGTTCCATCAAAGCAGCACCAATAAGTAAACTGTGTATGAAAACAATGACAACAATAAAAAACTGTTTCCAATAGATGCAGCAAAGCATTATTCACTTTAAAAAGCACATTCTGTGAGGACACTGGACCAAAACGTGCCTCTCCTACTCAAGTAAATATATTTACTAAGGAGAGATTATTATGTAATATAGCACTGCATCTTGTAATGCTGAGATTCGTTTAATTCTTTTGCTGAGCCTCTCCTTTTTTTTTTTTTTTTTTAACACAGTGGCTCTTCTTTATCCCTTTTTAAATTAATTTTACGTAATTTTCTGTAAGTGAACCTGACTTAAAGGGTCCAGATTTAATTCCTTTCTCTGTAAAAAGAAACTTAGATGTAAGTTAGAAGGAGAGAAAGAATTGCCTAAAGAAGTCAGGCTAGAAATTCACCTATTTTTCCCCCTTTTATGCTAAATATTTTTCATTACTGTTTTACTTCTTAATATAGAATAAAACTAGAAAGAATTAAAGAAATGATCATATTGAGTTTGAATTCTTGGCTGCACTAAACTCTGCCATGTAAAACAGCCATGGTTTTTGCTGTTCAGTAATCCTAACTCTGCAAACTGAAAACTGATGCCATGCCAGTGTGGAAACAGCCCCTTTAGAGAATACAGGGGGCCCAGGAAATCGCCACACGTCTGGAGACTTCAACTGTGAAGAACCATCAATTTCAGGAGTACATATCCCAGCCCTCTCTTAACATGTGCATTCTTGAACTTCAGCGTCAGAGGTAACACGTTTTAATAAGCTATGCTGTCGTAGGATAAAAATGAGCTGAGCTGGAGAGTGACAGCACATCACCCGATAAGGAATCAGCAGGACGACTGTGCCCGGAGGTGATGGGGAGAGACCAGGTGGGCGTGGGGGGGTCATCCAGCGCGGGACCTGGTCACGGGGGGAGGAGGACTCAGAATCCAGATGGCTCTGGAGGCCTACTGGGACCTTCTGGAGTAGAGGAAGCTGGATGAGTGAGATTTCCGACAATGTCTAGGAGTCCTTCTCGATGCACGGTGGGCACTTTCCCACACTGAGAGAGGAAGATGGCTGTTCTTCGGCGTCTATCTCAGGAGACATAGCACTTTGGACCTTACTGTGTCTGGGTCTGGCAGGTTTTGATGCTCAAAGTATCTGTATGTAATGCCAAAGCCATACCCACTCAGAAGACTTTGGGACGTAGAGTTAGGTCCCCACGTATATTGGGTACTGATACCCTGGGGCCCTTGGTTTACTCCTCTCTAAAGAGTTTTTTCCACAATCCAGCCTTCCCCTTGACTGAGCAGGAGCATTATGTGTGCCCATGGCCAAAGAATGCCTTTTACTTTCTTCTTTCAGCTACGGCAAGTTCACCAAGGCCACCGAGAGTCGCCTTGTTCCAGGTAGCTGGTTTCCTAGCCATTTCATGATGAAAAGCTCCATCCTCTATCTGTCCTTGGGTGGAAAAGGATGGTGCTGTCTATAGGCAAAGGAGAGGTGGACCTCCCTCTAAGGAGAAATGGCTCCTGGTGTTTGCTCTTTTCCTGTGCATCTGCAGAACCCAAGATATGCTCAGGTCTTTAGTCTTCAGAGCTCCTGCCCCTAACCTGTTAGCACCTGCACTCCAGCCTTTGTCTCGGAGGAGGAGGGGATGGAGTCAATGCTGCCTTGCTTTGTGGCTTCCTATAAAGCTTGGGAAATTTCTCTCATTCACTTATCCAGATGAGGCTATGGTATCCTCACTATTCTAAGTTATCAGAAGTAAACTAATGAATCAAAGAATGACACAAAACACACATATTCAACACTATTTTTAAAACCCTGTAAAAGGAGGAAGTGGGAAAAGTTTCTATTTATCTATTCTGCAATGATAGCTCAAAAAGGAAATGAAAATGTACTGGCAGAGTTTCAAATATTTGTGGACTTAATGCATTGGTAAACTGCAGGGGAGTATTATTCTACAAGCTGGTAACTCTACTGTTTCCAACTAATGAATACAGAGTACCTGAGTTTTACAAAGTAAGATGCACCGTTGAGTTTCATTGATATGAGCCAGTATGCAGAGTGGTTAAAAAGCAGACAAACCTGGATTTATTCCCAGGCTCTGCCCCTTACTACCTATGTGATCTTGGACAAGTTAGCAAATTCTGGGTCCTCAAATGAGCAATTATTTATAACACAAAGTTATCTCATTTGATTTTCACCCTTTCCCTATGAAGTTCTTATCATCATCATCATCATCATCATCATCATATTTCAGGTGTGAATACCGAGTTCAGGGAGGTTATATAACTCACCTAAATGCACACTGTTAACAAACAGCTGGGTTGTGAGCCCAGGTGTGTAAGTTTCTAAGGCCCAGGCCCCTTAACATCCTTTGCCATTTTCCTCCTATAAAATGAAAATTTGGTGCCCGGGTTCACCAGGCACCTTTCAAAAATAAAGTCGTCTTTCTAAAGAGCTCCCAAAGAACCCCTAATGGAAAACAGTTAAACCAACCATTACGTTGAGTCCAGAAACAATGGTTAATACAGGAGCTCTTGGACTATTCATATAAAAGCCAGGTTAAAAGATGCCTTTAGAAAGGTCAGTTTGTTCAACTTATCCTTGTACAGTTAGTCCATTCAGTTACCATCTGGAAAACTGAAGGACATTAGCTAATTGTTAGATTAAGATGACATACCCACACCTTCTTGTATACCTATATATTTAGTTTTCAAGCATGCTAAACCATGTACTAGGGTAGAAACATCTCAGCTCTTGGTTATTACAAGGAGGAAAAACAGACATTCTGTTACTTTACATGGCTGCCTATTAAGTACATAATTTCTAAATAATCATCACCAGAAAAACACCACTTCTACATATGACTTTCTCAATGTATTTCAGAAAATGTGATTTTTGAAACAGAACCTTAAATAAAGCATCCTGACTTAAGACTTTTTCCACACACAACTCACACTTAGACATAGTAGAAAGTAATTCCTGTCTTCCAGGTAAACAGGGTAGCAGAAGAACCACAGCTAATGCCACCTTGCCTCCAGGCACATGCTGCTGGTGTCCCTTTGAAAACAGGCCTTTCATCAATTTTTCTCTCTTATCTTTTTTGTTTCATGAAATACTTCCCATTTTTATGCATTTTTTTTTTCTTGGCAGCATCAACATTGTTTAAATATAATAGAATGGGTACTAAATATTTAATCACATAGGCTGCATTTGCAAAGTATATATTTTCTACAATGGGTTCTGGAAAGGAATTAAGAGACTAGTGCTTCAGGATGAAAATAGCTTTATTTACCTAGAATTGGTGTGTTCCTGTGGTAGAATAGCTATCTCTAATTATTTCCAAAAAGCAGCAACTTCTGCAATTTCAATTCACCACATTGGCTGAGACAGGAATATTACTGTAATTAATACAAATGTTCTCAAACTTCGAAAAGATCTATAGCAATGCTAGAAACAATAATGAATATAATTAATCAGGGTAAAATTGATGGTGCTTGTATACTAAATTCTGTCAAACATGTTATTGAGATAAATTGTTCCTCGTGAAAAGTGTTAAAAATGCAGGTACTTTCATTTATACAAATATATCAACATATGTAATTATACATGGATGAAACATGATAAAAATTAAATATCTCCCACTCAAGTTATTTGACATTACTACATTGCAACTATATTTCTTTGTGGCTCTGTATAAAACTTTTATTTCATAGGTGTTCAGCTCACACCCTTTTGTGACATTTGCTGCATGAAATCGTTGCACCCTCAAAAGAATACACATTTGGAAAGAGAAAATAACATGATATTGTTTTGCTTTTGGAAAAAAAATAAAAAATAAACATATAGGTTTTGTAATAGTTTTTAAGGAAAAGAAGATTTTAATATTATGTAAATCCAGACAAGGTCCAAATGGATTAATATTCACAACTGGGACACTACTAGTTTTTGATTTGTTATAGGTTTGGAAAGCATTAAAGTCAAAACTAATGGTTTTCTGTTTTTTTTTTAGCCATTATTGCCCATATTTAGAAGAATTCCATGAGTTTGCAAGACTTGAACAGATTTTACATTTTCTATTAGAGACACACATTTAACAACTATATTTTTACAGAAGCAAAGAGTTATTAGCTAAGCTAATAATTAACAAAGCTTTCCAATAAAAAGCCAAAACAGGCTTCAGTGTATGAATTTGCTTCTTCCTCACTCCCCTGGTCTCAGGCCGAGCTGGGCTGGTCTGTTGACAAACATAGACAGTAACTACTGACTCATCCTTAGCAGGACAGACTTCCAATTGTATTTCCCGAAATATTGATGAGTTTGTTTCACCCACACCTTCTCTGTCTCTATGACCAACGGCATACATTTGTACTGGCTAACTCAGAAGGCTGTGGCAGGAAGACACTTAAGCTAATTAGCCCATGTGGGAATGGGACTGTTAAGTTTGATTAGCATTAGGTTCTAACCAGCAAAAACAACAAATCATTTCTTGAAATCCACACCTGAGGCAGCTGGAGTTTTTCTTTTTTTTCCCTCTCTCTTCCCTTTCTCCATTTCCCCATTGTTTCCCCTTTAGTTGAGTGTTTCCTGAGTAACAGGAGGAAACATGGTGAAAGAGGAACTGCACAAAGTGCATGTCTAGGCTTGAAATGACGGAGCAGAGAGCCTTTGAATGAACTGCTGGTTACATTTAAGACAAAATAGAATAATAATGGGGCAATTACTGCACAACTCTGTGATGAAGGTGAAAGCTACTGAGTGTACACGTTGGATAGAATACACAAGGCATGGGACTGTAAAACAGTGAACCATGCGGTGAAAGATGGATTGTGGTTAACAGTACAAATAGGAGAGTGTTCGCTCATGAACTATAACAAAGGTACGACACTAACACATACATCACCTCCATGACTACTTGAGAGGCCAAGGTAGAATAATGGATTAATCCAATGGAAATAGATCCTTGGAGGATTAGTTAAAATTTAGCTAAGGTCGCAAGGGCAACTGGATTAGCGGTTTCAGGCTATTCCTTACAGAGAGCTTGCCAGATGGTACACAAAATCCAATGTTTTCACAATTTAAAATAAATCTCTCCAAAATGTTTCATTAGAAGACTCAGATATGGTAAAGCCTATGGTTGCTGAGAATTTATATTGGGTCACAATAAAAAAATATATTACAAACAACTGGTGACAAAGAAAATGATCTACATAAACACTGAGGCAGGGAACAGGTGAAGAACACCTAGGGAAAAATGTAGGAAAAATGAGAGAAAAGTGAAAGAGGAAGAAAAAAGAAAGATAAAGAGGGAGGAAAAAAAGGAAAGAAAGAAACAATTGAAGATGAAAATGGGTAAAGAAAAGAAAGGTACAGGGAAGTGAAAGGAAAAGGAAAAAAAAACATTAAGAATGAAGAATTGAAATCAAATGTGGGCAAAAAAGAGAGCAACAAAGGACTTGATGACAAGTGGGAAGAAGAAGAAGAAATGATAGGACCAAGGACCAGTGATAGATACAGCTATGATACAGTAAGAGTTTGTCCTGGGCCTCACTAGACCAACACACATAAAATGGAGGAGAAAGCAAGAAAAAAAGTATATGCATATGTAAATATTTGGATATTAACTCACCCCTTAAATATTGCTGTTACAGATTTTATCTTCGTCCTTGACATTCCTTCTTCTCATTCTACAGTAACCTTGAGTGATATGCAAACCCATGGCTCCAGTTCTGTACATGTTGATGATTTTCAAACTAAGGAAATTATTATTCCTAATTCACACCAGCATATCCAACTGCCTGGCAAACAGCTCCACTTAAATATTTTACAGGAATACTGAATTTACAATGTGCAAAGCTGAACTCACATTATCACTCCCCAAATACGGTCTACTTATTCTATGCCATATATATATATATATATATTTTTTTTTTTTAGGTACCGGGGCCTGGGAATTGAGCCCAGGACCTCATATGTGGGAAGCTGGTGCTCATCCACTGAGCCACATTGGCTTCCCTGAGTTGGTTTTATTGTTTGTTTTGCTTGTTGTTTTGCTTTTGGCTTTTTCAGGAGTTCCCAGGAACTGAACCCAGGACCTACCATGTGGAAAGCCGGCGCTCAACTGCTTGAGCCATATCTGCACCCCACATTTTGATGAATGGTAATATCTCTCTACTAACTTGCTCAAGTCAGAAACCAGGTTCTTTTTCATATTATTCCTTCTCCTTCAACTTCCACCTCTGAACGGCTATGAAACATAACTTCTAAATATTTCTAAATTTGCCCCCTCCCCTCTCCTCAGCTGGTCTCCGGCCCCAAGCTCCTTTCCCTCCTCACTGTGTTCAACCCTAAACTCACAGTGAGCTTTCTAAATGAAAATTAGATCATGTCACTACCTGCTTACAAGGTTATCAATGGATTTCAGGAGCAAGCCCAATCTCCATAGACAAGCAAAAAGGATTTTCAAGGCTTCACTTTGCCAGCCTCTCTACCTGCATTTCCTACTACCCACAACCTCACCCCCACTCTATGACAGATATAGATTTAAAACTAGAGAGGAAAGGAACTACAGCAATCCGTGTATTACCCATTTGGGAAAACTTGTTCTATCCTTCCTTTATATCTATGTGTTTTAAGTTTATAATTCTTTGTAACTTGAGTATTTTATTATCAAGCAACCTTTTCTTCTTGTTCCGTAAAAAAGACACTGCATATTTTCCAAGTATTAAAAGTCTGTCTATTCATACAAAATCAAAGCCATTTACTCTACATTTGGTCCCACAGTTTTGAAGGCTGTCTGATGACAAATGGTAATAATCACTGAGTCACATGTGTATCTTGGCCTTAAAAGCCAACTTGTAAGTGAATATTTTACATGTATGGAGCAACTGGCAAACAATGGGATAGAACTCTATCTTTGGCAACAGCTGGCAGCTCACCTTTTCTTCATGACCAGCACAACTCCAAGAAATATAATAACGAACAGCAAGATGCCGGCAATGACTCCAGCAATTTTAACGGTATGGTCTGTTTGTTTCTCAGGTTCTGGGACTGGTTTTGGAGTGGCAGCTCCTGAAGATGAAAAGAAATGAAAAAGGAGAGAGAGTAAGTAAAGAGAGAATAAAGACGTTATATTTTTTTCTTTCTTAATTTTGCAGCATTTAACAGAGTAATGAGACTTATCAGAGCCAGCAGACAGACAAGCTTTGGCTTTTTAAAACAGCTTTCATATGCACTGAAAGGAGTGTAATTGTTCATATTGTTCTTCAATATTTGACTAAACCATAACATACGTTGGATAACACACCCACGTCTGACCCTTTTATAAGAGACTCCTCTCCAATACAGTTTTCTGTATATTATTCTCTCTATTGGCTCCCTGTGCTTTCTGCCATTTAAAAACTTGCTAACAACACAATAGCTTTCCAAAGCTTTTATCCAAATTTGATTTGCTGGAACATTTTCCTCAATTATTTTTTCATAAATGAAGTGGCAATTCCATAACATATTAGCCCAAACACCTGGAAAAGTGAGATAAGCTCATTTACCATGCATTTTACTAGCAATTATTATTATTTTTTAAAAACACAATAAAGTTTTTCCTCTCTACCTATGAAAATCTAAATCTAGGTCACATCTGGTAGGCAAAAGACTCCTTCTAAACAATTTATTCCCCAAGTGGGAAGCAGCTGATGATCACACTCCTGGCATCTAGGTTTAATATGTTTAAATGAGATAACCCGGGCCTTCAAGCAGCTACTGTCTCAGCTTCCTGCCTCCCCATTTCCAAGCACTGTTTTCCCTGTTTACAGGATAATGTGATGGAATATCAACCGTAGGTGTGATGAAATATCCATTTCCTCTGCTAAAAGAGTATAGGCTGAAAAATATTTGGAATGTTACATTCAATTTCACTAAATAGGATCCAGTTTTTTTTTTTTTTTTTTTTTTGAGGTACCAGGGAATGAACCCAGGACCTTGTAAATGGGAAGCAGGCACTCAACTACTGAGCTACATCTGTTCCCCAATGAAAGATGGTTTTTTCACTTGTTTGTTTGTTTTTAAGAGCAACCGGGGATTGAACCTGGGACCTCGTACATGGGAAGCAGGCACTCAACCACTTGAGCTACATCTGCTCCCCAAGAATCCATTTTTTAAAGGACCTCTACTTTTTCAATGATGTGACATCTGAGCTCCTGTGTCACTCTTACTAGCAGACAGACCACTCTGAAAACAGAAATTTTATCTCCAAGTTTCTCACCTTAAATTTTTGATTTTGTCTTGTTGGCAAACATGTAATTAAAATGGAATGTCGGCACCACCTCCTTTCTACCCTGTCATTGACTTTTTTCCTTCGTGCTTCATCTGATTCTTGGAAAAAAAATTAACTAGCTTTGGGTCTGCGTCCTTGGGCATACCAGACTGGGCAGCTTAAAATAAGTCATCTCGGAGAGCAGGTGTAGCTAGTGGTTGAGCACCGGCTTCCGATGTATGAGGTCCAGGGTTCAATCCCTGGTACCTCCTAAAATAAATAAATGAATAAATAAGTCATCCTGAGATATGGAGAGTGCTGGATTACATCTTTCCATCAGGTTCTTTGTTTCCTTTCGGAACATACAAACAATGTTTCTTTCTAAAGTTATTCATATTGCAAACATGAAAGTTTATAAAAGGGATCCCGGGGCTCCTGAGTAAAGCTATGGCCAATAGATTCAAGAGGCTGGTAGAGCACAGGTAAGAAATGATAGTCTCCATTAGCAGTGCACGTTCCAATCAAAGGGACAATTAGAGTGGAAGCAGCTGTGGTATAAAAACTGTACTTTACTAAACACTATCTCTTCCGGATAATCCTGCATAAGTCGTTTTTATTTCTGACAACTTGAAGAAGATGTCCTGGCTTTATATTTGAAAGAATTGTCCTCAAATAAGAGGTCTGGTAAAATCTTGAAAATATGCATCTGACATATACTATTCCAACATACCATTGGAATATACTGCTAGGTGGGAGATCTGGAGGAAATTGTTACGTAACTAAAATTTTCCAAAAATGTTAAAGATAAAATGGGCATGTAATAAATAGATGAAAAATTGAAAAACCTAGGAAATATGTTTCAATTTTTGAATTTGAAAAGTGTTATTTCTTTTTATAGGGACACTTTTCAAATTCAAAAATTGAAACATATTTCCATGGTTTTTCAATTTTTGAAATTTTATACAATTATAACCCTTAACTTAAAAAATAACATCGGATTGGTTTTATTCTTTCAGGTGTTGGCATCTGGGAGCCACTCTATCTCACTAGTGATAGATGGCTAGTTCTCCAATACTTTTTCCAAATAAACGATTTATTAAGTTTTTTGTGTAACTAAATCAAATCACTAAATTTAACATTTGGGAATGAAATAGTTTATAAACACTTTATTTAGATTAAAAAACTATAAAAACTACCACCGATATAACATACCTCGTAAACCCTCAATAAGAGAAGATTTTATCCTGTGAGTGGCCACACGTTTGCTTCTATTCATCAAAGAACTAGCTATTTTCTGTTAGCTAATGGCCCTGTACATTCCTCTTTGGTCCAAGATGAGAGGATCACACCTGCAGCCTCTCAGTGCCTCTTGGAAGCAGACAAGACATGGTCATGCAGCCAGTGTAAGCTGAGGATTTTTAGACTTTGGCACTTACGTTGAACTCATTTCACATTGCAGGACAAGAAAATGAAATGTTCTAGCTCTGCACGACACAGGTGCAATGTGATTACAGTAGTAATCACGCAAAATGGGACGGCAGCTCCAAAAATGGGGGTGGGCTACCCAACACTGCCGCTGACTTCCCATATCCTGGTGTGATGTGCTACTGTCAGCTCAAAGAGATTTTAGTTGAGCTGGGGGATAGACTCAGATGTCTGGGTTTAGACTCTGGAGAAGCATCCAGGTAAACACAAGTTTTGGATGGATAAATCACAACCCTCCGCTCCCCTGAGAGCTCATCTGTCATGGAGGTGTGTATCATTAATTCCAGAATACTCTAGGCATGGGCAGTTCTTGCCTCTCTCTTGTTTGCTCTACCCCCTATCCTTTCCTGAAATGGGATCTTTACATTCTTTATGTTTGTAGACAGGATGGCCTCCCTCCTACTTGTATCTTTTATTCCTTTGGAAGAAAAGAATACAAGTAGGTGATGCTACTCAGCCTTGGACAGGGTTTAATTTGTGACAGAATGTAGTTACAGCTGGTATGTGTGTGTTTATACATATATATGTATGTATAGATATGTATTATGTATATATATATATATACATATTTTTGCTCGCTCAAACCTATGAATTTAACAGTACAATTTACAAACTGCTTGGCAAAAGAGTTGTCTTTATGGAATTTTCACCTTTGTCTTATTATTATCAGGTTTCCAATGATATAAAGTTTTATATAAATTCTAATTTTTGGCAAGGCCTTTTTTTTCTCTTCCTGTGTGCATTCTGTTCAGAGTTTACTGCACATTTAGTTCTTTTCAAAGAGAATCAACATAAACGTATGCATGTAACAGTGAGCATTATCTAGGCCTGAACATATTCATTATAAATGACCAATAAGCCAAATATTTCAGGGACAGTGAGGCTGAGAGGGTGAAAAACTTATGAAGCATCATTTTCATAAAGGCCCATTTCAATGACTGGGCTTTGATTATGTGTGTATTTAAGTTTAATGACCAAGAAAATAAAAAAGGTGGTATTCCAGTCAAACTGCATTATTTAAGGTTTTAGATACAACGTCCAGTGTGAAAAATCTCAAAATAAAGAGAACAATGATCTAATGCAGCGTCTGGTCGGTTTTCGGCTTGGCAGAAAACAGCCTGTTTTGGCCCAGTGTTTGGTGTTAAATTAAACAGCAGCAGCAAGCCAAGCTGAGAGCATGATATGCACAGACACTGGCCCGAGGTCTGGGCCCAATTCTGACTACTGAACTGGCCACACACATTTTCCCAGAAGACCCGGGGATATGAGCCACAAGGCTGTCCCTAAACATCCTCAGGGTCTGTCTCACCCTGAGAGAACAGGAATCCTCACTAAAGGGAAGGGAGAGGCAAGGTTAGGAAAACCCGAGGGGACCATCTGCTTAATGGTGATTAGTTTCAGGCTGATCTTGAATGTGGAGAGAAACTGAGCATTCTTCTTCACTTATTCAACAGCTGTTCATTGCATGCCTCTTATGTGCCAGGCACGAATTTAGGAATATGGCAGTGAACTAACAGACACAAACAAAAACCTCTGTCCTCATGGAACTTATATTCTTGAGGGGAAAGATAGACAGAAACATCAGCAAATGGTATCTGCAGTACATTCGTTGGTGCCAGGTGCTGCAGAGAAACATAAAGAAGGACAGATGGGGATGCGAGGGTGGGGCAGCTGCTCCTGAAATCCGGGGATCTGAGAAGGAATTATTGAGAAAAAAACATTTGAGCACCCGAAAGAGGAAAGCGAGCAAGATACACTGATATCCAGGTAGCAGTGTTCTAGGCAGGGGAAGAAAAAGTGAAAAGGCATAAGGTGAGGCTGTGAGATTCCGAGGTGTGTGGGGTATGGGGCAACTGGGGGAAAGCGGGGTGGGGGGAGGGGGTCATGAGGTCAGAAGGCTGGGGGGCACCTCTGTAGGTCACTGGGGAAATGATCCTTGGGAGATGGGAGCTGAAGAGTGATGGGGAGGAAAGAGCCCTGTGAACTGGCTGAGATTTTAACAGGATCACAATGGCCGGGTCTCTTCCGATTGCTTCAATTTCCCATTAAAAGAGGAAGCAAGAGGCTAGGGTAAAACTGAGGGTGGGGTAGGAGGTGTGAGGGAATTTAAGGAGAGGCAAGTTTTGGAGCAGTTGCCTAGAACAGTGGGAGAGTGAATGTGCAAGGCTGGGGATACAGAGAATTTGCTGGGGACTGTCCTTGAGTTCCAGAGGGTAGAGAAGAAGGGCTTTGAGTGCTGGAGAGAAGAAGAAGATGGGGTCACAGAGAACAGGAAGGGGCTAATGAATGAGTTGTTCAGGGGAAAAGGGATGAGACACACACCTGGGCTTCCTGTGATAAAGGTGTAAGGAGATGAAGCCCAGTGTTCCAAGGGGGAGAGTGATGGTGAAGGCATGAGTGTTGGGGATGGGAGTGTGGGGTCTTGAGGAGCACAGAGCTCTAAGGTTCCCCTCACTCTTCTTAACTAGCATGAGGAAGAGGAAGAAGAGGAGGAAAACACCAAGGGTTATATGTCCCAAAGGTGGGAAGCGGGGTGGTCAGTAGCCACAACCCTGAAACCTCTACTCAGACCACCTAAATATAATGGATGTGGGAAAGGGACATGTTAGAGCAACCCTAGCCATATAATAGCTCATCCTGGCTTTCACGACCTTCAAATGAACAACACTTTATTAAGTACCATTTATGCAAGGGGGTTAGAGATGAATAAGAAGACCTAGCTCTTGCCCTCACAGCACCCCGAATGATGCAGGGAGCTGTGTGAAGTGTCACAGGTGAGCTGCAGAACCCCATGGGCTGGCTGGGGAAGATGGACGGTGAGGTTAGGAAGGGCTCCTTGCCAGAGAGAGCATTTAAGAAGGGACTTGAAGAATGGAGAGATGACAATGGATGGTTGGGAAGCCATCAGTCAAGAGAAAATGGTGGGAGGGGAAGGGGCAAAGAAATCTTTGTGATCACATACTAACTTGGCTGCAGCCCAGGGTGCAAAGAGGGCAGTGCTGGGGGAAGGGCCTGGAAAACTGGGGCATGCCCACCAGGTAGAACAGCCTGTCCTAAATTTAATCAACAAGAACCATGGTAAATAAGGGAACTGTGCCTTGAGCATAATAATTGGGCAGTAACACATAGGCTCAGCTGAAGAAGGAAAAGGTGGTGATACTCAAGGATAACTCTCAGGTTTACAGTGTGTGGGGCTGGGTGAATGGCTGTGCCATTTATGGAAATATTTGACTGGTTTCCTGCTGGGGAAAAAAGTGTTTGGGTTCAATGCTTGAATATTTGTTTAAATATTTGCATAGCATGCAGAATTTGAGTGGCAAACCCAAAGTACCAAAATATCACACCTCTTTGGGGGAAAAAGAGAGAAAGAGATCGTAAGCAACAGCAATGGGAATTGCTGAAGAGAGAAAGGGAGGAGGTTGAGATACCTGAAGAGGTAGGATGGGAGAGAAAAATGGAAGTAGAAAATAAAATGGAAGCTGTAGGAATATGTAAAATATGGTTTTGCCCAGGGTTTCAGTGAGCACTGGTCCCAAAAGATATTCTAAACTTTCAATTGAGTAAGCCTCAGACATTTTTTCACTAGGATTTTTATGACTTTAATGGAATTGAGAATCTATTTGAGTTCATTTTCATAGCTTTTGTTTGACCCTTTGCAGAGGTAAAGTTCTTTTCTTTCTTTCTCTTTCTAACAGCAATAACCTGGTTTTAAATATTATTCTGAGACAGTCCATTCATGTCTTGTAGCTCAGAGAATTAAAGTTCCTTGCAGTCTGTTTAGTGGTTTTAGTTATACCTGGGCATTATACATAATCTCAAAACACCTCCAAGATATTTCATTGAAATTATATTTCATTGTTTTTCTTCCTGGGAACGCAAAGCCAATCAAAACTCCTGAAAGAATCTGCATCCACACTTTATGTATTGTTTGTGACCTGATTGTGTTTTGAATTTATAACTGTTCCTCTGTCAATAATTTCAACAATGATTTCCACTGTACAGCATGTAGAGCAAGTAAACTTACAAGTAATAACTAGCAACATAATTTTTCATATGAAACTGAGCTGATGGCTTGATACACACTTTCTCCAAAAAATAATATACTTTTATATTTTTGTCCTAATTTCACGACAGTTATTGTTCTCATTTATTGATGTGACTGACACTCTGTAGATAAGATGTTCTCTCAAAGCCTTACTACTAACTATCTGGATATTACAGTTTGAAGAGAATTATTAGTGCCACTACTCTTGATGAAATAGTTTTATTTTTTCCAATTGCATTTTTCAAATCACAGCCAACCAAGAAAATGAGGAAACAACTTATCAATAATAAGTTATCAACAGTATACACCTTTCAGGTATAGTGAACTATCAGTAAAGAGTGGCTGCTTCTAAAATAGAAGTGTTTTGAGGATGAACCAGTGAAGAGTGGAAGTTTCCCACAATTTGTTTGAACTTAAACTTTGAAGGCATTTGAATTAAAATCTACTTTCCCCAAATTTCTTTCCAAACTGTGTGCCTTCATGCCAAGGTCAGCTTACATTCAGTTCTTAATAATTATTCCCATAGAGGGTTCAAAGTGGTAGAGTGAGAAGCATCAGGGCCTCCTTCCCCACAGAAGATTCGAACAACCAGCAAGAACTGGCAGAGACATCTCTCTCAAAGCTCCAGAAAATATTAAATGACTGCTGTTACAGGGCAAGTGTCAAAGCAAGAAAAAGGCTTCTTAATGAGGTAGGCTCTTGTGGTGCCCTGTTGGCCCCACTCCCACTGGCTTGGTGTGGAGCTAGCCATACTCGCTAGTTCAAAAGGAGCAGAGTAGCCCTTGTTTACGTACAAGGAGCATGGATGTCTGGCCCGCTTTGGCTGGAAGTGGTCTGAGGGACTCACCATCCCAGAAGTTCCATGTAGAAGACAGCTCACTGAGCTGCCTGGGGGCAAGGGATTGCTGGCTGTAGGACATAGAGTGCAGAGCCTGTGACTGTGAGGAAATTTTCCTAGGGAGGAGGGGATATTAAGAACCATGTAAACGGGGGAATTCTTAGGGTCACATGTGCATGCCTAAGACAAGACTCACATGGAAGAAGGGTCAGGGAGATTCATGCATTGGGCATGGGTCTATTCTCCAAATTCACTGCATGGAAAAAGTCTGAAGGAGGCCACTTGCACAGGTCAATCTGCAAAGCCTGGGAAAGGTGTTTTATTTAAAAAATTTCCTTCTTTTATTTATTTATTTATTTTTTTGTTAGCTCCTGGCATTTAAGGAAAGCACTGTCATAACTCTAGCTGAGTACAAGCTTAAGGAACAGATGCCTCTGAGACTAAATTCCAGTGATAATATGTTAAAATATCAAAATATCCAGGTTTCAACAAAATATTACAAAACATATAAAGAAATAGGAAGATGATAGTGCAGGCCAAGGAGAAGATTAAAGCATTAGAAACCATCAGTGAGGAGGGTCGGAATTGGGACATTACAGGAAGACTTTTAAAAAATGGTCCTCAAAATGCTCAAAGAGAAACAAAAGAAAAAAAATAAAAAAAGTGCTCAAAGAGATAAAGAAAAACATGGGCAAAGAACTAAAGAAGTCAGGAAAATGACAGATGAACACAAAGAGAGTATCAATAGAGAGATGGAAATTATGAAAAGGAACCAAACAGAGCTGAAGACCACAGAAACTGAAATGACAGTTCTCTAGAGAGGTTCAACAGCAGATTGGAGCTGGCAGAAGAAAGAATCAGTGAACTTGAAGGTAAGATAATTGAATTCCTCTAGTCTGAGAAGCAGAAAAAGGAAAGAATGAAGAAATGTAAACAGAGCCTGATGAACCTATGGTACACTATCAAGCATACCAATATATGCATTGTGGAAATCCCAAAAGGAAAAGAAAGAGAAAAAGAAACAGAGAGAGTCTTAAAAAAAAATGATAGCTGAAAACTACCCAAATTTAATGAAAGGCATGAAAAGATACATCCAAGAAGCTCAATGAACTCCAAACAGGATAAACTCAAATAGACCTATCTGTGGGATATTGTAATCAAAGTGTTAAATGCCAAAGATAAAAAGAGAATCCTGAAAGCTGCAAGAGAAAAACAAGGAAGCTTCCATATGATTGAGTGCCTTTTTCTTATCGGAAACCATGGAGGCAAGAAGGTAGTGGGAAGACAATTTAAAGTGCTGAAAGAAAGGAAAAAAAAAAAAAAAAAAAGCCAACCAATAATTCTATACCCATTAAAATTGTCTTTCAAAAATGAGGGAGGGATTAAGATATTTCCAGATAAACAAATGCTGAGAGATTTTTGTCACCATTAGAAGATGCTAAAGGGAGTTTTGCAGGTTGAAAGGAAAATGCCACATGAAGAAATAAAGATTTCTAGTAAAGATCATGAGGTGGGTAAATATAAACAATAGTAGTATTGTAATTTTTATTTGTAACTCCATTTTTTTTTTGGTTCCTACAGGATCTAAAAAGACATATACATAAAATGTAAGTTTTGGACCCATAGGGTACAAACATGTAATTTGTGACAAGAACTATATAAACCTGGGGAAACAGAGGGATATAGGAACATAGTTTATGGATGTTATTGATGTTAAGTTGGTATCAAAGCAAACAGGATGGTTATAGATTAAGGATGTTAAATTTAAGCCCCATATAAACCACAAAGAAAATATCAGAGAATGTGTAAACTCACAGTTTCAGAAAGTAGAGAACAGGTTACCAGTGGTGGGGGGGCAGAGGCGAGGTAATGAATGCTGAGCGTAAGGTTTCTGTTTGGGGTGAAGGGAAAGTTCTAATAAAGGATGGTGAGGAAGGTACTGCAACATTGTGAATGTGATTAATGCCATTGAATGGTATGCTGGGGAGGGGTTGGGATGGGAAGGTTTCTATTGCATATATGTTTGCACAGTTGCAAAAAAGAAAGAAAAACTAAAGAGAGAATGACAACTAAATGCAATACTAAGTGATATTGGATGGGATCTAAGAATAGAGAAGAAAAGGCCCAGAAGGACATTATCGGGACATAAGAGAAAACCGGAATACAGAATATAAGATCCGTATCAATGTTACATCAATGAACTTGGTAACTACACTTGCGGTGATTACATAAGTGAATATACTTGTTCATAGGAAATGTACGTGGAAGTATTATTTCTTCAAGCAGTATGATGTGTGCAACCTGCTCTCAGATGTTTAGAAAATGGATGGATGGATGGATAGATAGGTAGGTAGATAGATAGATAGATAGATAGATAGATAGATAGATAGATAGATAG